>CAKOAT010847376.1:155872-243535 GCA_932364175.1 Eruca vesicaria subsp. sativa
TAGAATACACAGACAGAAGTATTCAATACGTAGGTAGAAGAAGTACAAAGGAAAGAAAATAAATGAGAAAAGAAGACTAAAGGTTTCTTCATCGACATGGTAAAGTAGTACTACTAATATGGAACCTTCTCCATTATTATTAGCTTACTTTACCATCTCCCAGTAGATTTAGACGGAGGAGAAAGAGACAAAGGGCGATGACTACGGCGGAGACAGAGTACTCAAAGGCCAAAACATCTGTTTGGTGGGATATAGAAAACTGTGAGGTCCCTAAAGGATGGGATGCACATGCAATTGCTCAGAATGTGAGTTCTGCTTTGTTGAATATGAACTACGGTGGTCCTGTCTCAATCTCTGCGTATGGAGACACTAATCTGATCCCTCACCCTGTTCAGCAAGCCCTCTCTTCTACTGGTGTTGGTCTTCATCACGTCCCTGCAGGTTAGCTGATGATGATCCCAGAATCAAGATCAATACTTTTACAGCGATCTTTGGTTTAAAACTGTAGAAATTGACTTGGGTTTCATCATATTGACTTTTGGGTTACTCTACTTTGTGAAAAAATGTGATAAAAACTCAGTCTTTGCTTTATCTATGTGATAAGCTATATTAGCTTCATTCACAGTTTTGTTTATACTATATGAGTCTAAGGTGTGTAACTGTGATCACATCGGTTGATTTTTTTTTATGAAAGATTTAAGTATTTGTGCTGTTTTGGGTGGTTTTAACAGGAGTGAAAGATGCGAGTGATAAGAAGATACTAGTAGATATGTTGTTGTGGGCTGTAGACAACCCTGCACCAGCCAACTTCATGCTCATCTCTGGTGATAGAGACTTCTCAAATGCTCTTCACCAGCTGAGTATGAGGAGATACACTATTCTCCTAGCTCAACCTCCACGTGCCTCTGCTCCACTTGTTGCTGCTGCAAAAAATGTATGGCTCTGGACAAGTTTAGCATCTGGTGGTCCTCCTCTTACAAGTGGTGAATCCTCCAGGCTTGTTAACAATGGACGTGGTCTTGTTTCTAATAATGAAACATCAAAAGATTCAGTTTCTGAACAAGCTCAGTCTAGCAAACCTACTGGCTCAACCTCTGTCGTTGGAGATACTAAGGATCACAAAGCCAGAGAAAACCATGTTCCGAGAGTAGTATTACCTCAGGATAAAAGCAGAGCTGAATCTGTTACTCTTTCAGATAGCATCAAAAATGTAGCTGCGCAACACTCAGATAAAAGACATACATCTCAGGTAGACTAAACTTTTATCTATAAGTTTAGATCAATGGGAATGATGTTTGGTTATCTTTCTTGTAAAGAATAAAGAAATTGTATTGATTTCTTTTTGCAGGCTGCTTCTGTACCCAATCAGAAAACTCAGGCCAGCAATAAAGCCAAAATTGTACAGGAAGCTAAGCTTTTGGAACCTGTATTGTGCAGTGTTTGCCAGATCAGTTGCGCCAGTAAGGATGCATATAAAATGCATACCTATGGTAAAAGACACAGAAACAACTTGGAGATGCAATCAGGTAAGTCTGAAACCATGCCGCGTGGGCCTGTTGGGGTCTCTAAAGAGGTTCTTGAGAAACAGAAGAATAATAAGAACGCTAGTGAACCAAAAGGTGACTTTCATTGTCGTTTGTGCAATGTGACATGTCAGAGACAAGTGGTTTTTGATTCTCATCTGAGGGGTCAGAAGCATGCTGCTGCCATACTGAGTCAATCAGAGGCAAGTTTCTAACTATTTTTTGGCTATTCGACAACTTGAGAATTTACAAACATGCTTGATATATTACCGTTGCTTCAGGCACTCATTGATTCTAAGAAGCTTGAAGAGAAAGTTTACAGAGAAAAGGATCAACCAAAAGAAGCTGTTGCAGAGCCTAAACCAAATGCTAACTATCATTGTCGTTTGTGCAATGTGACATGCCAGAGTCAAGTTGTCTTTGATTCTCATCTAAGGGGTCAGAAGCACACTTCCATGCTGAGTCAATCAAAGGCAAGTTTTTAAACTATTTGGTTTCCGAACTTCAGATTAGTAATTAAAAAAAATCACATAGATTTAAACATTGGTAAATATATATGAATAACGTTTGATCAGGAACTCATTGGTTCTAAGAAGATTCAAGAGAAAGGTCTCGTAGAAAAAGATGGAGCAAGAGAAACAATTGCAGAGCCTAAACCAAACACTGTCTACGTTTGTAGTTTGTGCAATGTGACATGCCAAAGTCAAATAGTTTTTGATTCTCATCTAAGAGGTCAGAAGCATGTTGCCATGCTGAGTCAATCTGAGGTAAGTTTATAAATATTTTGCTGTTTGGGAACTTGCAAACATTTACAGTTTGATAAAATATCTTGGTATCAGGCACTCCTTGATTCTAAGAAGCTTCAAGAGAAAGGAGTTGGGAAAAAGGATCAACCAAGAGAAACAATTGCACAGCCTCTGTTGCAGTCTCAACACGCCCAAGAGAATAGCAAGTGCTCTGAGAAGCATGTTGCCTCAGTAACTCAAGCGGAGGCAAGTTTCTAACATTTTGATTTATGAAAGTCTTAGATGTTAACTATGGTAAAAAGAGAGGGAATAAAGTCTTGTATATGTGTTTGGATCAGTTACTTGTTAATTCTTGGATGCTTGAAGAGAAAGTTGTCCAAGAAACGTTTCTACCAATAGAAACAATTGCAGAGCCTCAGTCACAGTTTCAAAACAGTCAAGAGGCCACCAAGTTCTTTGAGAAGCCAAACGTTGAGTTCAAAGAGGTATATAGCACCTCAAAAAGCTGTGTAAAAGAAAAAAGTTCAAGTACTAAAGAGTGGGTAGATACTGTTTTCTTCGGTGATTTTGGAGCATCAGAGAAAGCAAGGTAAAATAATTTGATAACTTGTTTAGTATGTCAAACTGTTTAATCCTTGTTTTTAATAATAAACTGAAAACTTGTGTTTCAGAGAATGTTTTGATGGCACTGTCAAGCCTGTAAACCTGTCTGAAAGAGCAACTGAGAAGGGAAAGGATGAGCTGCAGCAAAAGCAAACTACGGTAGTGGCAGCTTACTTCTTGTTTGTACCTCTTTGTTTTTGATTAAAATCAAACTCATTTGGCATTTTTTAACTCTTGTTACAGCCTGGCCTTGTAGTCAGTGATGGTGCTAAGTCCCGCGTTATAACAAAGGAACCAGAAGTCTTGCAGCCAGTGTGGTGCCAAGTCTGTCAGATGAGCTGCAGCAGCAAGGTTGCATATGCAAATCACACATATGGGAAAAAACACAGGCAGGCGTTGGAGTTGCAATATGCCAAGAATGAGAACATGTCTAAGGAACAAGCCAACCTTTCTATAGAGAATGCAGAGAGGACGAACAACGTATTGAGAAAAAACCAAACCGCCTTTGATTATCAGAACCATGCTGCCATGATCAAGGAGCAAACAGAGGCAAGTTTATTACCTTACTATTTGTTTTCTTTTTTTAATTGTCAGTATCACAAAGCATACCTTAGTCTCCGTGAAGAACATTAGATCTTACTCTTAAGGTTACATAGTAAAACAAAGAGAAAGAAGCTAAACTAGTTGATTATTGTTGTAGAAGGCATTTGTTGATTCACAGAGAACTCGCCAAAGAGCAATGGAACATCCATTGGGCAAAGCAGAGGCAACAAAGGAGCACACACTTGTAAAGACCGAGGATAAAGAGGAAGTGAAGGAGATAAACGCCATATCTCAGAACCTAACGCGTGCCTACACTGGAATGAGTCAAGAGTCTAGTATACACAAAGAATCAAGGTAAGAACCATCAATCAATGTGGTCGTTTCTTGAACTCGTTTTGGTCAGTATGTGTGTTTCTAATGATTACTTGGGTTACAGAGGATGTTTGGATGTGGTTCCTGAGAGATTACAACTTCCAGCAGATGGGAATGTGTTCAAGAAGTTTGAAGATGGGTCCAAGCTTAGACCCCAATCAAAACCACAGGAACCCTTAAAGGAGTCTGCAGGACTTAAGGAGCAACCCGGAGTGGCTGCCAAGAGGGAAGATGCTAAGGTCCAAAACTGTACAATTGTCTGATTTAAAAACTGTTGTTAATGGTCAACTATCACATTATATATCTATTGTTAGTTGATGTTCTAATGAGATAATATTAACGTTAAGCAATGATTTGAAACAATAATTAAAACATATCCTGCTGTAAAGCTCTCCAATCGTTTCTCCTATAGTCAAGTCTTTTTTCTAATACTTTTTTTTTCCTCAGTTTTTCTCTTCGTCTTAGGAAAGCAAAAAAGCTTACTTTGTACAAAAGTATTTTTAAAGTTTTCTTATTGCTTATTTATTATTTTTTTAACATTTAAAATTTTAAATCATTTACCTTTTTTTGTTTTTAAGGTTTTTATTTTATTTTAGGGTAATATATAACCAGACAATAATATTAGATTATTTTCGAGCTAGATAAAAGCTTTCAACTTTCAAGTATTCTCAAACCTCATTGATAAATCTCTCTAAGCTCTTTCAATTGTTTCTCTAAGTCAAGTAATTTTTATATACATTTTTTTTTCTCCTCTGCTTTCCTCTTTTGTCGTCTTGCTTAGGAAAGCAAAAGCTTACTTGTCCAAATGATTTTCAAAGTATTTTTATTTCTTTTTTCTTTTCCATTTATTATCTTTTATTATTTTAAGGTTTTTATTTATTTATTTTAAGGTAACAAGGCTTTTGATAAAAGCTTTCAACTTTCTCAAACCTCATTGGTGATAAAATCTCGTAAAGTAAGTCCGTCCCTATGTGTTTCAACTCAATCACCCACACGGCGGAGCCTGAGTACACGACGGCTAAAACCTCTGTTTGGTGGGACATTGAGAACTGTCCTGTTCCCAAGGGCTGCTGGGATGCTCACAACATAGCCCAGAAGCTAAACTCAGCGTTGGTGAACTTGAACTACCGTGGTCCTCTCACCATCTCTGCTTATGGCAACACCGATCTCATCCCTAAAGCTGTTCAACAAGCTCTCTCCTCCACTGGAATCTCTCTTCACCACGTCCCCTCCGGTTAGTTAAATTAAAACCTCTTTGATCTTAAAAATCGATATTTAGTTAATAGTTAGGTTCAAAGGTTTGTGATTTAGTTAAAGGTCTTTGGTTTCTTTTACTTCAGTTAGTGGTTAGGTTCAAAGGTGTGTGTGGTTTAGTTTAAAGTCTTTGGCTTTCTTTACTTTAGTTAGTGTTTAGGTTCAAAGATGTGTGATTTAGTTTAAAGCCTTTGTCTTTTTTTTTTTTTCTTTTTACTTCAGGTAGTGGTTAGGTTCAAAGGTGTGTGTGATTTAGTTTAAAGTCTGTCTTTTTTTTTTACTTTACTATGTGTTTAGGTTCAAAGGTGTGTGTGATTTAGTTTGAAGTCTTTGGCTTTCTTTACTTTAGTTAAGTGTTTAGGTTCAAAGATGTGTGATTTAGTTTAAAGTCTTTGGCTTTCTTTACTTTAGTTAAGTGTTTAGGTTCAAAGGTGTGTGATTTAGTTTAAAGTCTGTCTTTTTTTTTAGTTTAGTTAAGTGTTCAGGTTCAAAGTTGTGTGTGATTTAGTTTGAGGTCTGGCTTTCTTTACTTTAGTGTTTAGGTTCAAAGATGTGTGATTTAGTTTAAAGTCTGTCTTTTTTTTCTTGCTTCAGGTAGTGGTTAGGTTCAAAGGTATGTGATTTAGTTTATAGTCTCTGTCTTTTTTTTTTTTTACTATAGTTAGTGTTTAGGTTCAGAGGTGTGTGTGATTTAGTTTTAAAGTCTTTGTCTTTTTTTTTTTTTTTTAAAACAGGGAAGAAAGATGCGAGTGATAAGAAGATTCTGGTTGATATGTTCTTTTGGGTGTTGGACAATCCTGCTCCGGCTAATTTGATGCTTATCTCCGGTGATGGAGACTTCTCTGATGCTCTTCACCGGTTGAGAATGAGAAGATACAACATTCTTCTTGCACATCCTTTGCAAGCTTCACCTTCTCTGGTTGCTTCTGCGAGGACATCATGGATGTGGAAAAGCTTGCTGGCAAGTGGTTGTCCATCTACAAGAAGTTCTTGTTCCTTCGATTCTGAAATATTTAGCCAAGATGTTTCTGTTTCTGAGCGTGTTTTGTCGACACAAGTAATTGATTCAGGGTCTGGTTCTACTAAGGCTGCGAGGAAGAAACTGAAGGATGTCTTGAAAGAGCTGAATCAACAAGAGACAGAAAGAAAGAAGGTTCAGAAGAAATGCAGTGAATCTGAATGGTTCTGCAGAGTATGCAATGAACATGCAGCTAAAGTAAGCATCCTAGTGTTAGGAGCTAAATAGGCTTTCTTTGCTTCCAATTATAGGGTCTATTTGTGTCAACATTTTACCACAAGTTTTCTTTCTCACCTCCCATTCTCTTTGCCTTTTAAAGAAAATACCTTCATGCTAGAACCTGATGGTATTTACAGCTATGTTTGCCTTTAAGAGCATTCAAATTTGCCCTCATGTTAACCTCCACTGGATATGCTTTTGGCTGTGAAGTGGGAGCTGAAGCAAAACCTTGAACTGTTGGGTGAGCCTGAAAACATAGCTGCAGCATCAAGTGGGTGTCATGAGCAGGACACAAGGATAATGAATAAGGTGGTTGAAGCAGGAGTTGAGATGACTACACTTTGCGGTTCTCCCAGTGTGGTGAAGAAACAAGTAGAGGCAAGTTTTATCTCTTTCTTAACAGTAGAGTAGATGTGAAACTGGAAATATGATTTTGATTGACTGACATTGTGGCAGGCTCTCGTTGATGCTAAAAACATAAAAGAGATTGTTCAAGACAATGATATGCAGTCTCGGGATGCTCAAGAGTCTATGAAGTGTTTAGAGAAACAGAACAAGGAATTGATTGAGGCTATTACAACGTCTGAAAGGACTGAAAGAGAGTTCTGGCAGAATTTTAAAGAAAGGCTTGACAAGAATGGTGTAGCTCCCCTCAATGTAGATCATGTTTTCAGTGAACTAAGCCGCGACTTTTCAGTGCCTAAAGAAGTGAGGTAGATTTCGATTGTTGCCTCTTTACTGCCAAATTTTAAGAGTATATTTTGATGTAATAACATTGTGTTGACAGGGAGTGTTTTGAAGCAATCTTCAAGAAACTAGAACCTACACAAAATGACATTGAAATCGAAAAGTTGGAGGACATGCTCAAACAAGGCTTGGAAATAGAATCACCTGCAGGAGCGACTGAGAATCTCGAGGAGGACATTAACATGAAGAAGAAGGAGAAGAGTACAGTGAGTGAAGACGAGTATGAACCATATGTTTGCAGTATCTGCGATGTAACTTGTCCACATCCTTTGGTGTTCGAGTCTCATCATAAGGGACGGAAGCATGCTGCTAAGTTGAAGAAGCACATAGATGTAAGTTGATAGAGATTTAGAGCTGAAAATTTATGGTTTCATTAGAAGATTGTTGATGATACATTGTTATTGAAACAGGCTCTGCTTGATAATCCTCAGATACCAGAGGAAATCATCCAAGACATGACAAAGGAGCTCCGAATCAAGACTGGAGAGGCAGCTGAGATCATCGACTACTTAGATAAGAAAAGACAGGAGCTGGGAGAGAGATGTGCCACCTCTGAGAAGAGTGTTGAAGAATTTGTTCAAACTGTTGAAGAAGTAAGAGAGAATGATTACAAATCTCTTCCAAATGAAGAGTGTATCTTCAATGAACTAAACCTTGAGTTGTCTGCCCCTCAAGAGTGTATTGATGCCATTTTCAAGAAACAAGAAGTTTCAGAAGATTCAAGCTTAACCTCGGAGATTGAGAGTATACCAAACGAGAACCTGGAAATGAACTCAGGCGATCCTGAAAGTAGCTCTGCAGGAGCTAGTGAGCATCCAGAGGAGTACATGGACATGAAGGAGAACGTGACTAAAGAGAAAGCTGAAGTTAAAGCATATGTGTGTAGTATTTGCAGTGTGATCTGCCTTTCTCCAGCCGTCTTCGAGGCTCATCTGATGGGCAAAAAGCACGCTAAAGGAGTAAAGAAACAGGCAGAGGTAAAAAGCTGAGGAGTTTTGGTTTAGCACTTAGATGAGTAAGAGACTCGAACCATGAAGACTAATATATGTTAAACTCTGAGTACAGGTTCTGTTTGATGATAAAAAAGTTTTGGAACAAAGTCTTGAAGAGAAGGATCATCCAAGAGACACGGTGGAAGAGGTTGAGTTTGAGCCTAAAGATGCACAAGTGAGTATCAAAGAAGTTACTCTAATCAGTAAAGCACGAGTAGATAATAATGAGAATGAACAGATTCCAAGTGTTAAGTGTCCAGATGACAAGGAAACGAGGTGATTTACTACTGACTTGGTCGTATTTTAATTAAGTAAAAATTATGATCTTACTTGTTTCTGATGGCAAGTGGCTCTTCTCTTTGTTTAAGCAGCAGAGAGAAGTTTGACTCAATTGTCAAAAGAGCAGAACTTTTCAAGGAGAAAACGTTGATTGAGTCTGGAAACGTATCTGAGCGTGTGGGGGAAGTGATGTGGAAAAGGAAGGAGAATGGAGTTGCATCAGCTCAAATCAGGGTTTGTGAATTCTGCAATGTGATGTGCAGTACCCAAATGGCTTTTGATTCACATTTAGCAAGTAAGAGACATGCTGCCAAAACTCAAATTAGGGTTTGCGCTTGGTGCAATGTGATGTGCCATAAGCAAGAGGATTTTGATGTACATCTGGGAGGTAAGAAGCATGCTGCCACTCTGAAAAAGCATATGCTCATCTGTTGAAGGATGAAGTTGCCGTGGTGTGGAAGCAAAGCTTGGACCAAAAAATGGGCCTTGAGCTTAACACTATCCATTGTTATTGGATGATTAACAAAACTGTAACTAATTGACGGCTTAATGTTCATTGAGATGTGGCCTATTTAAATAAATATTGCCCATAACTGAGAAATAAATGAATGGGTAAAGAAAACAACTTAATCAAATAGACTTGTAAAGTTTTAACCTAACATAATCCAGCTTGGACTTTAAGGGAAAAACCTAATCCAACTTGTTCTCCATTTTTTTTTTAGATTATAACTTGGTATATATATTAACTCATCTCATATACTCAAATGTTGAATACACTTATACAAAAGGAAAAAAAGTTCAGTAATTTATTTAAATTGTCAAATTTTCAACTTTCCTTTAATATAACTAAAATGCCAAACTGTAGTAATTTAGCTTTGAATAATTGTAAAATACTAATGCATCATTGTCGAACAATCTAAGACTAGGATAAGACCCGCGCCTTGCGCGAGATAAAGTTATTATTTTTATTATGTTTTGGAAAATGAAACAAAAGTTTGGTTTCATCTAGATTAAGGATGTGCAATCTGGATATCGGATTTCAGTATTTTGGTTATTAAAATATAACTACTATTCTAAATCCATATTTACTTTACTTTGATTTGGTTTGTATATTGGTTTTCAGTTTATTCAATTTTATACCAAAATACATCATTATTTAGTTTGAAATCATATTATATATTATAAAAATAAATTATATGATCATATTTAGAGTCATATTGTCAAAAAGTCATTTACCAAAAAAAAAAATTATATATTTAACTAAAATAATAAAAAAACAAAAAAAAGGCTTCTATGATCTAATAAAATGATCAAATCTAGAATTAATATCAAATCTCTAAATTTTGAAAATAAAAATAAAAACAAAACAGAAGCATGAAAGAAAAGTTTTTATATTCTTCCATATTTAGTGTTCATCAAATTAATATGTCTTCGATTGAACACAACTCTGTTTGTTTAAAGATTAAAAAAATTGTAAAGAATTTCAACTAATTGTTGTCCATCAAATTTATAATTTTTACTTCAATTTAGTTTTTATTAAAAAATAAATAAAAAAGATCAAAAAAAGATGAAGAAAATAAGAAGCCTCAGTTGCATTAAATTGTTAGTTAATTATATTTCAAGTGATTAAAGTGATTTACAAATCATAATTATAGTTCAACTCATGTAACAAATAGATATACATATTTACATGTTTCAGTTTGATCGATTATAAATCAAACCATATCCAAATCTTACGGTTTTTATAAATCACATAAATTCGGTTTGTATGGTATATACCAAAAATAACCATATTATCGATTGTGTTAATATCTTTAAAAAATAGAAAATTAAAAAAAAAAGAACTAATATATTTAAATCATTGATAACAAAAAATTTCAGTGTGAAAAATTTAATACGTTTATAATTTATAAATGTTCTTGAAAATTCATTGAAAATTTTGAATTTAAAATAAGTATGTAATCTTATATGGTATATAGTTTAATCTATATATATATATTTTATTATTATTGAATGATAATTTTTACTCATATGGTTTTAAAATCATGTGTATCTTTTTATTAAACTATTGATCATTAATTTTTAACTTAATAATTTAATAGTTTTAGTCATTTATTCTTGGTTTTTTAAATTTCAAAATATAACATATACGAAAAAAATCTAAAGTTTAATTTTATAGCTAATTTGATTGTTTGATTTATTTTAATAATATAAATTAAAGAAAAATGATGGAGGAGATACAAATTGTTATCAAATATTTATTATTAGAAACATTAATTGTCATATATAAATATATATATATATATATATATCTATTTGTTATTTATGGTAATTCCGTAACTTTTATTTAAGGAAATAAAATAAAATAGTAATTACATCTAGAAGGACCATCATAAATGTTTCTATCATAAATATCATATCATATAGTTTGACCAACAAATATATCTAGCGACATATAAAAATCGAATGTGAACCTACTTATTTTTCAATTGAATGTAACTGATTACATAATTGAGTGATACGTAAGCATGGACTCTTTTTTAATTATTACAAAATTGAGGTTACAATTTTTCAAATGTTTCTCAATTAATATATAGGGGATATGTTCAAGTAGAATGTTTTTGGGGGTAGAATATGTTATTTGACAAATTCAACAAAGAGGGATCTTTTTGAAAGACAAGTTGAGATGACATAGACACCCAAACGTCAAAATGGGAACTGGGATGGCTCCATGCACTCATAAACCATGGGGTGTGCAAAATAGACAGAAAAATAATCTATTTATTTTGGGAAACAAAATAATATTTTCTCCAGGGCAATTCTCTTAGATAGTTATTTTTAAGTTTTTATCACAAAAATAGACCTCAAAAATTAAAATGACCAAAATAGCACTTTTTATTTTGAAAATTTTAAGTTTTTTTTTAAAAAAAAATTTGAAACCCTATACCCAAAACCCACCCCTCAACTCTAAACAAAAAAAATCTATAATTAGTTAACCCAATGAAAAAATGTATATTTAATAAAACATTTAAGTGTTATTTTAGTCATTTTAATTGTCAAGGTCTATATTTGTGACAAAAACTTTTTAGGTTTATTCTAGTCATTTTTTATTTTCTCCAAATACAAATGACTGATTTTTTTATTTATATATAAAAGATTGATATTTAAATTTTAACTAATTCATTTCAATCGAAAAGTAAAACATAAAGTAAATTCTGAAAATATAAATGGTAAAAAGCAAATAAAACAAATAAAATTAGTAAATTAAAATATATAATTTCATAAAGTATATATATTTTATTTATTAATGTTTATAAATGGCTAAATTCTAAAACATCGTTATTGAATATTAAGTTCTAAAAGAAGAAGAATATTTAGTTAATTATCAAAATTATACTTCCATGTTCCTAAAAGATCCATATTTTAGATCATTTAGTGCAATTAAGTTTTTTGAAGTTTACAATTAGTTTATAAAACATGCATCGTAAATGTAAAAAATAGATTTTTTAGAAACAATAATATTATTTTCTTAAAAAATTAAGATGTAACAGCATGATACCAATCAATAACTTAACATTGTAAACATTACAAAATAAAAGATTATAAACTTTTAAATGATCATAAAATAATATATAGAGGATTTAATCATCGGGCCGGCCGGTTATAAGGATTTTGGTTAATCAATACCATTAAAACAGAAACATTATGTTTAATGAATTTTTTATGTTTTCCAATTATATTCTTAATTTATGAACATAATTAAGTTTTTATTAATGACAATTTAGTCTTTTTTTAGACCTAAAAACTATATAGTAATGTGTTTCATTAATGAGTCAAATTTACCTTCTAATTATTTCTGAAGTTTCTTTCAAAAATAAATTCACCAGCCTTAATTGGTGTAGTTAAAGCTCAGAATTTTGATATTAGTCGCGAGTCCCACCCCGTCTGACTCGCCACGAAACATATCGATTTTAAAAAATAAATTACGAGTGCGGGTCCAATGTATTTTATGCGGGACCGATGTAGATTTTTCTAATTTTTAATTGCGGGTACCCGATAATCCGCAAAATATAATTTTCTTTATAAGTTTATTTTTAGAAAATATACTAAATTTCCTTACAAAAAATCATTTAAAAAGTATTGAAAATTTAATATAAAATATACTATTTTATATTATATTTTAGAAAAAATTGAATTTTTTTTCATAATTTAATAATTATCCGTGGGTCTCGTGTATTACCCGTAAAATTAACTGGAACGGATGTGGATAAAATATATTTTCTTTGAGGCACATGCGGGTTGAGCGGGCCGAGTTTGGCTCGCTTCCCAACACGAGACGTAGTTAGTTGATATTATATTTCCAAAATAAAACTACATAATTACATACAATATATTTACTTAGATATTGATGATAACAATAAATTAAAATCTACATTAATTTTTCAAAGTTATATTAGATAATGACATTTTATTTATCAAAATAAAAGATTTATCGATCTATCTGTAAATAAAACAATAAAAATGATATTCACGCTTCTTAAGGTGGATCAGAAATCTAGTTAGGCTTTTTAAAATCTTAAACACGATTGTGTTGTGTAAACTACAATCTTTAACGTGAGCCCAACAAGCCCAGCTACAATATATGTTAAACTAGGGCCGGACGCAAGGCGAGTACTTGCTATTTTGCGTGTATTTGATATTTGACTTGCCTTGCACGAGTAATAAAACTTCCGACTTGTATTTGACTTGTTAAAAACGAGTACTTGTTATCTTAAGTATTTGATCAAAAATCAGTTACTTGTAAGTTACTTGCCTCGCTTTATCACTTGCTAGTTACGAGTACTTGTGAATTATCTATGTATAGTTTTGAGTATTTATAAATTAATTACTAAATAATCATATACCAAAAAAGACATGAAGGTTTACTTATTTATTTTACTAAAAAAACATACAATTAGTTTAAAAAAATTTATGCATAACAAGTGTAATATCTTATTTAGTAATGAGTCGTCATGTTTATTAAATTAATATTTGTATGAAACTAATATCAAATCAAGACAATTATTATTTTTTGCAAGTAACAAATATTATTATCAAATAACGAATATTTTGTAGAATGAGTAACGAGTATTTATAAAACGAGTAATGAATACCAAGTAATGAGGTAAGTATTGAAAAATGAAATAATACTTGATACTTGCTTTGCCTTTGCGAGTAATAAAATTTGTTGACTTGTTACTCGACTTGACAACACCGAGTACTTGGATTTTCAAGACGAGTACGGATCAAGTAATGGGTATATGGCGAGTATCAGTAATGATGCCCAGCCCTATGTTAAACTACAGCATCAACCCTTGACGACGTCGTTTTGCGGGACCGGTTAGAAAAGTAGAAAATTCCAGTTCGAGAAAGATCTCCAAAACCCTATCTGGTGAACCTTAACTCTTTCTTTTTGTTTTTGGTGAATCTTATCTCTGTTTCTATTTTGTCTTTCGTCCCTGTGAATTAGGCATAGCTGTGGTTACGTATCTGTCTATGATCTCGGCTATTCAATGAAAGAAGAGATTGTCATCAAAGGCGATGAGAAGAGCAAGAGGAGGAAAAATGAGAAGAAGACAAAGAAGAGACGATTTCGTGGCGCCAGAGATTCCTTTTGATCTCATGATCCATATCCTGGGGAGATTGCCTGCTAAATCGCTTATGAGGTTCAGGTGTGTCTCAAAGCTTTGGTCTGGTCTGATCCGTTCCAGATATTTTACCAACCTTTATCTCACGGTTGCATCATCTCGATTGCTACCACGACCACTTGGTCTATACATGAGTTTGGTGGAAAACAACTCTAATGATTATTTGGAACTCTGGGAATATCCTAGAAAGCATCAACTGCTATCATTAAGGTTATCTTCGTCTATTAATAGTTCTGAATCATCTTTAAAACCTGAATTGACTTTCCCAGGGATGGGAGGACACAAGATGGTGGTTCTTCGAGGTTTGATTCTATATTCTCTTTGCAGAAAAGCATGTATCTATAATCCTACAACTAGACAAGATGTAATCTTACCCGCCATCAAATCCAAAATCCTTGACCAAAGAGAACCTAAGTACGTCCACTACTTTTTTGGACATGACCCTGTTCATGATCATTACAAAATTGTCTGCACTATTGTGATACACCCTCGAGATCGTGGGAAGATAACCTCTGAGCATTGGGTCTTCTTATTGGAACCCGGAGGTTTTTGGAAAAAGGTTGAGTATGATGATCAACCTCACATGCCTACAAGAGAAGGATTCTGCATCAACGGAGTTATATATTATCTAGCTTTCACTCATACATGTCGCGATAACGTGTACTGTTTTGACGTTAGGTCTGAAGAGTTCAGTAAGATCCAAGCACCCCTTGAAGTCTCTGAGTTTGGTCAGTCAGTGGGTTTTATAGAGCATGGTGGAAAACCTGCACTCCTTGATTATACACATATTGGAGAAACTGGTGTGTCGGAGTTGTGGGTATTGGAGGTGGATGGTGGAACATGGTTGAGGAAGTCTCTGGTTTTGAAGCCTTGTCAGAGACATTTAGTAGATGACATTGACATTTTGGATTTGAGTGTCCATGGTACGGGTCAGAACGATGAGGTTATCTTGGCGTTGTGTTGGCCTTGTTACCTTCTCTGTTACGATCTGATAAAAAATGATTTGAGAAAGGTTATTATCAACAGAGAAATAACACCGGACCAGCATTTGTTCGTGTATGTTAAGGTTATGGATAAGTGTGAAAACATCATGCACTTAGAACTATAAGATTATTATTATCAAATATGTTTGACTAGTGTTGTACTCCCTCCGTTCCATAATATAAGATGTTCTAGAGAAAATTGTTGTTTCAAAATATAAGATGTTTTGATATTTTTAAGGTATTTTAACTTTATAGAAAACCGGTTGACCAATAGTATTTTAGTTTATTATTTATGATTGGTTAATTTATTTTAAATTTATACTATCAATGATGTTATCTTTTAAAAAGTTAAGTTTCTTAATTCTTGTGCTTTGGATAAAACATCCTATATTGTGGAACGGAGGGAGTAGATTTTTGAAGCATGAATGCGGATAACCCATGAGTATATATAATGTTTTTTTAGTTATCTCTTTGATTTTCTTTCTAAACATCAACATTTGGAGAGCAATGGCATACTGATTTTCAACATGATGGTCTAATGTAAAATTTGCTGATCATATTGTTGTCTCTGAAGAGTGCTAGCTCCACACACCTGAGCTTACATCCATGAATTCAGATTTGTTTGTCTCATATGAATTCCAGAAAACAAATAGTTTGTTTGTTTGTTGTTATTGATCTGCAGATCCCTGCCTTGGCTGGAGTCAGAAGAGACCAGCAACTGTGGCCACGAGCTTGAGTTTTTGACCAAGAGCTATGGCTTTTTTTTGCTAAATGCAAACGAACAAGTGATCATAGTTTTACGTTAACTATGAAATAATTATTAAACGCAAACTGATATGAAGAAACAACTCCAATCTTGTCTTCTGGTAAGATTCTCTTTAGTGTACCAAATACAAATTTGCAGAACCACAAACATCTTTTAGTATTTTCTTTTGAATGTTAGCAAAGACTAAACAAGCAGAGTAAAAAAGGGAGATGAGCTTACAATGCAATGTGAATGGGTTTCCCCTGCTTCAAGAAACAGCGTCACATGGTTCTCCATTGATGTTAGAAGTGACCTTTTCGTTATCTCAGTGAAGCCCTGCAACAAAAGATGGTTCAAAACTCTGTAGTACTTTGCATTGACACAACAATTTAAAAAAGTAATTCAAATGAAAAACCATGAATAGACCTCCAACCGCTGTTTGTACAAAAGATTTTGCAAGGAACCACACTGCATTTGACATACTATTAGGTGAATATTTACATTTCTAAGACTGATGTTCAAGTGTGTGTGAACATATACCTATCACAGGACTCATAGTTATCAAGATAAGAAGACAATGCTTGTTTATTATAGGGAAGAACAATGTGTCCTAACACTATTACTGGCCTTCATTTTATCATTACCAACAAGATCAATAGTCTTCTTTTCTGGTTAAAGAAACTTAGCAGCGATCTAGTAGCAGCAAGAAAGATCTCACCTCAGGCATATATAGATAGAAAAGGCACAATGAATAATAATAAAAGTCTGAAAGGGAACGTACATCTTTCACCCAAGGTCGCAAGGTGGCGTCTGAAACAAAAACCAAATGTTTGGTTGTCGTGATACGATCCATATGAGTGCGTTAAGGAGAAATTGACCATCATTTTTGAAGCACCTTGTTTGAGAAAAGAATCAAACTGGGTGGCCAAATCTATCTTCATGGTTGTTTATTGCTTATTAGATTCAAGGTGATATAATAAGTCTTTGAAATTTTACAATCGAATGTGACCAATTCTATTGTCTCTCTCACAGCTAGCACCGGAATATTGTTTCCACAGACGAATAATTTTAATCCGTATCTTCCAGGTAGATTTGAAAGACTTTAAATCAGAAACAAAATCAAAAGTTTACTGTCTAAAATGAGCAAATCGTAGACAGTAAATAGTCTTTATAGTTGAATGCTTTATACTAGGCCTCGGCATTTCGGTTATCGGATAGTTTGGATAAAAGTTTAGAGATCCATTTACTACTTGACATATTTTCGGTTCGGTTCGGATAGTTTCAGGTTCGGTTTGGATCGTAAAATTAGGACCATCATTGATTCGGTTCTTTGGTTTCGGTTCAGTTGAAACTCGACCCGGACCTGCGGTTGAACCAGAAAATCCGGTAACCGAAAATAAATCTGGTTCGCATTTTGTTAAAAATCCAAAATTAAAAAACCCGCAAAAATCTGAAAAAACCACTAAAACTCAAAACCCGATGTCGGTTGAACCACTGGTTGAACCAATAAATAAACTTTTACTTTTTTAAAAAAAGTTTTGAATTGTTCTGTTTTATATTCTAAATTTCTAATTAAAAGTTAGGTTTTCACGTTTTAGTTGTTGGCATTGCCGTCTTTTTCTTAAAATTTATATTAAACTTTCTGACTTTTTATCATATAAATACCTAGTACACTATTTTATCTGTGATTTTTAAATTTTGATGAAGATTTTACTCTACCACCTGAATAAAATGAACTGAAGGGTGGTAGTGATAACCAAAATTAGTTGATGTGATTTGGTGTTAGTTTATTTTTGTTATTTATAATTTATTACAATGATGTCTTACTTTTGGTGTATTTTGAATTTGAAGTTTAATTTATTACTCTCATTAGATAATTAAATATTTATGAATTTTATATCTTGATTTTTTTAGATGTCATTACTCTTAACTTATTATAAAAAAATTAAATAGTCTAAACTAGTTTTTGATATTTTGTATATTAATATATTTTATGTTTTAAAAATATTTAGAAAATATTTAACTTTAATTTCTATATTTTTATTTTCATAGCTAATATATTATTATATAATATATTTCATTTATTTTTGAGAAATTACATTAGTTTTGCTACAACTAATCGTAGGTTAACAGAGTTCTCTCTATATTTTTTTTTTATACAAAAATAACTTATACTCCCTATGTTTCAATATAAATGTCACTCTACAGCTATGCACACGGATTAAGGAAACAATTAATTTTACATATTTCCTATATAAAAACACAATTACCCACACACCTAACCATATTTTAACCAATAGAAAAACAAATTACATAATAAAATTAATAAATTTTGCATTGAAAACCGAAAACGACACTTATTTTGTAACACAAAAAATTCTCTACAATGACACTTAATATAAAACGGAGGGAGTATAGAATATATCTGAGAAATAAAATTCGCACAGATGCACGAATCATGATCTAGTGAAATATTAAAATAAAAAATTAAGTGAGATAACCATAAAAATCCTAAATTCACTAACTAACTAAAATCTTTCTTTCCCTCTTCATTTTTTTCTATCTTTTTCTATCCTCTCACTAGAAAACTCATTTTTTTATTGTTTTGGTTATTTGGCAAATAAACCCTATTAAAATTTAGCCAAGAGAACAGTCTTACATAACGTGTTTTTTTTTATCTCGATTGTTGTTCTTCTAGTTCTTTTATAATGCAAACTCTGTCCATGGAATATGAAATATTTTCAATTGGAAAAAGGTACTATTAGAAATTAAAAACTCATTTCTTTTAGGACATATATTTTGCATCGAATGTCTTCATCTTCTTTTTGATAAACGAATGTATTCATCTTCTCTAATATGAATAAAAAAGTCCATGTAGTATGACTCTGTTTTTCCTACATTTGTAGAAATGGTTTGGTTATGAACGTTTTGATCATCTTAGTGCATCTCTATCTTCTGGAGACTTCTTGAAAGAATGAACCTACTTAATAAACAATGTTGTTTTAAAAACTGATTACATTAATCAAACGATGTCGTTTTGTTTTTGTAAACACTTAAAACTTTTTATTCGTGAATCGATTTCATTTTTCTCCTTTCAAATCAAGAAGATGAAGTCGATTTTGGACTCTAGTTTCGCAAGGGAGATGTTTTCGCAAGGGAGATATTTTAAGTGTTTAAAGAAACAAAACAATGTTTTTTGACTAATATTTTAAAACGACATCGTTTACAGAGTTAACATACTTCTATTTTTATAATCGCGTTTAAAAGTTGACTATTTGAGTTTCTTAAATGGTCAAGTCAACAAAATGTAAGAGTTAAAACCACCAATATATGAAAGTTGGAGATTTTTTTTTACTCAAACACGAGTTAAAAGTATTTTTGACTTTAATATGAAAATTCAAGGTTTTAATGACCATTTTCTCATATTTTATATGCCAAATATATATTACAATTTAATTTAGACGTGATATTGCCTAAGTTAACGTATATTCTCTACTCTATGGTTTTAGTTTTCTCATTATATATAGTTTCACTTACAAACACTTTTCGATATCACATTCTATCGGAAAGAAAAACTACCATGTTAACAAACAAAAGTTTTACTTTGCTTAACAAGGTCAAACCTTACAAAAATAGATAGTGTGTGCTAGTTAAACTGATTCACCGTAGAACCACTTGAAATGGTCTTGGCTAATGTTAGATTTGTTTATATGATAACCATTATCGATGATACAATTGTAAAAAGAAATAAAATCTTTACTGGAAGTAATTTTTAAAACTGTTATTGTTCATAATGTTATAGTACAAACACAAATTAAAAACTGAAATAAATATCCGTGCGGTCGTGTAGATCAGAGTCTAGTTCATATTATTAGTTAAGGTAGTTTATTAGAAAAAATCAAATTAAATTAAAAATTACTAGAATAACTCATAAAAATTTAAAATTACTAATATTATTTTATGTCCAAAATACTCTTATTTACAGTTATGACCAAAGAGTAATATTTCGAAATTGCCATTTATTTTCTTCTAAAAAACTCCGACGGCAAATTTATTTAACGTAAAACAAATCTATCAAAATATAAATCTGTTAATTTAAACTGTTCTCAAAATTATGTCGGCCATGTATTTGGTGGCAGGCTTTTGTGTCACAGAAGATGTTTTTACGATGGCAGATTTGTGTGTCCGATTTAAGGTTGTCGATAGATTTATCTATTTTAGTCTGTCTAATGTAATAATCGTTTATGTTGAAATTATCAGTTTTTTTCGGGTGTAGTTAGAATTTTGAGACCGATATGTTTTTATGACAGATATGTTTACCGGACTTAAATTTGTAATCGCTTTTTGTATTCATTTGGTGGCAGAGTTTTGTCGTCTTTGACGGCATACTTTTAAAATAAATTTTGGTTATTAGAATGGGACATTATTCAAATTTCTGACTAAATGCACATATATTACAATTTAATTTAAATTAGACTCTGGTTTATAGCGACTGATATTGGTTGTTAATAAATTTTGAAATTTGGTTTAGATTTATTTTTGGTTTAAAGTAATTTAAACCAATTTAGAACCACATTAGATTAAGAGCATGTTATTTTGAAATTAGGTTTCATGTTCTTTGTCTGTCTCTGAAATAGTGTTCATCTGCAGGTAACTTGTATGCTGATCTATAGGCATTTAAATATTCTCGGGGGTAAATAAAACATGGTCATAGTTCTATGGACATTTGGTGCTATATGATACTTCTCGTGGGAAAATAAATAGTCAACCCAGCCTATTTAAATAAATATTATCTATAACTGAAACTGAAAGAAATAAATGAATGGGTAAAGAAAACAACTAGTTGTGTGTATTATTTAATCAAATAGAGTTGTAAAGTTTTAACCTAACAAAATCCAGCTTGGACTTTAAGAAAAACCTAATCTAACTTGTTCTCCAATTTTTTTTCAAAAAATTCTAACTTGGTATATATATTAACTCATCTCATAGTCAAATCTTGAATACACTTATACAAAAGAAAAAAAAAATCAGTAATTTATTTAAACTGTGAAGCTTTCAACTTTCCTTTTATTATAACTAAAATGTCAAATGGTAGAAATTTAGCTTGAATAATTGTAAAATACTAATGCATCATTGTCAAACAATCTAAGATATGTTCAAGTAGAATGTTTTTGGGGGTAGAATATGTTATTTGACAAATTCAACAAAGAGGGGATCTTTTTGAAAGACAAGTTGAGATGACATAGACACCAAAACGTCAAAATGGGGAATTGGGATGGCTCCCATGCACTCATAGAACCATTGGGTGTGCAAAATAGACAGGAAAATAATAAGTTGTCCAAAAAAAAAGACAGGACAATAATAAATTTATTTTGGGAAACAAAATAATATTTTCTCCAAATACAACTGACTGATGTTTGAACTTTTTTTTATTTATATACAAAAACTGATATTTAAATTTTAACTAATCAATTTTATTCGAAAAGTAAAACATAAAGTAACATCTGAAAATATAAGTGGTAAAAAGCAAATAAAACTAATAGCAATTAATAAATTAAAATATAAAATTTCATTAAAAATATATATATATATATATATATATATTTATTTATTAATGTGTGTAAATGACTAAATTCTAAAACATCATTATTCAATATTGAGTTAAAAAAAGAAGAATATTGAGTTAATTATCAAAAAGATATTATTTTTATTTTTGGTGGGAATCAAAAAAGATATTATTAGTGCTGAGTTTAATAATATTTGTTTAACACGCTCTTTTGTTGAGAACAATATATATCTGTTTTTAAACCTCTCTGCTTGAGATTAATTAAAAATCGTCAACAAAACAACACAAAGTTAAAATTTCGTGGGTCGTTCTAAGTCGTTTCCGCGTTAACTCCCTTTTGTTGATTTGATCCCTTCTTCTTCGTCTTCGCATTGATTTGGTCCTTCCTTTGTCATTAACTACCCAATCCTCTTCTTCCTCTTCTTCTCTCTTATCATCTCCACTTCTTCGCTCATCCAGGTTAAACCCCGATCTACTCTCTCTCAGTCCTCAATTTTCAGATTTCTCCTTCTTTTGATAAAGATCCTAAGGTTTTCGATTCGTCCGAATTTTTGTATGAACTAATCATAGTCTTTAGCTTCATAATTAGGTTTAAACTTGATATTTAAATTGAAAACTTTTTTCTTTTTTTGGTCTAAATGTTATAAATTTAAAAACTTAGTTTGTGATAAGTCCCATGTTTTACTGTTGCTGTGTTATATGGTCGTCGTGTAAGCTATTCTCACAAGTTGAGTAATTGATGGATCTTGATTTGATGAACTTTAAAGCTTTGTTTTTTTTTTTTTAATTTTACTTTTAGTCTCTTAGCTTTAAAGTTTTAGATTCACACCATCAAATCCTAATTACTGTTTTGATCTCTACAGGAAGGAAACGTTTATTACTAAGCAAATCCAAGTTTTCATTAAGTTTCACTGAAAAGATTACTTCTGAGAGAGGAGACAATGTTTGGTCTGAGGAAATCTCCAGCAAAGCTTCCCAAGCACAACTCTGCTGATCCAGGCTTTCACCATACTTCCAAGCCTAATCCTTTCGATTCAGATGATGAATTGGATAACAAACACACACTAAACCCTTCCAAGAGGACTTCCTCCGAACCTTCTTTAGCTGAAATAGCCAACCCTTTTGACGGTGAGGATGTTCAGAAAGGGTTTGCTTCATCCAAGCAGGGGCCATTGACTTCTAACTCAAGATACCAATACAAGAACAACTTCCGCGACTCCGGTGGTGTCGAAAGCCAGTCTGTTCAGGAGCTTGAAGGTTACGCTGTGTACAAGGCTGAAGAGACTACTAAATCTGTACAGAGTTGTCTTAAGGTAGCTGAAGATATTAGGTCTGATGCGACCAGAACTTTGGTTATGTTGCATGAGCAGGGTGAGCAGATTACGAGGACGCATCATAAAGCTGTTGAGATTGATCATGATCTCAGTAGAGTAAGCTTCTTTTTTTACAAGAGAGTCACATGACATGAGGTTTGTTGATTGAGATGCTTAGTTATGTTGCTTTTTTGATTTGTAGGGTGAGAAGCTTCTTGGAAGCCTTGGAGGTATGTTTTCAAAGACTTGGAAGCCGAAGAAGACTCGCCCTATAAGTGGTCCAGTCATTACTAGAGGTTTGCTTCTCCTTGGTCAATTCATTCCTTGATTATTCTCGCTGCTGTTTTTTTGCTTTTTCCCTGATTGAGTGATTCCCTTTCTGTGTGTTTACTGCCTGCATAGATCACTCGCCAACCAGAAGAATTAACCACTTGGAGAAAAGGGAGAAACTGGGACTAAACCCAGCACCAAAAGCACAATCAAGAACCAGAGAACCGCTCCCTGAATCAGCTGATGCATATCAGAGAGTTGAGGTTAGAACTTCTCTTCCCTCTCTTTTAATATACTGCCTTATCTGAGATAAGTGTTGCATGATTTTTATGGAAATGCACAGAGATCGAAACTTGTGACATTGATGAACATCCATAGCCAGCTTCTTTAACATTTGTCTCTTGTCTGTAATCTTGCTAAAATTGTACTTGTTTATGGCAGATGGAAAAGGCTAAGCAAGACGATGGGCTTTCAGATTTGAGTGATCTACTGGGAGAGCTAAAGAACATGGCGGTTGATATGGGAAGTGAAATCGAGAAGCAGAATAAAGGACTTGATCACCTTCAAGATGATGTTGACGAACTCAACTTCAGAGTGCAACAATCAAACCAACGCGGCCGCCGTTTACTCGGAAAGTAATGAACAGAGTTATATGCTCATTAGTCATTATTACACTACTTCCTCTTTTGTTCCATCTTCAGTGATCTTTGTTGCTTAAAACTCAAAAACGATTCTTATCATGTAATATACGTTTCTGTCTATGTTTGCATTTGATATTATTATGGAAAAAAAACCAAAAAAATCTTATTGTGCAAAATACAAGCAATCTTGCTGTTGTTTTTCACTATCATACAGATGAATAGTGTGTATAAATTCCAGATTTATATAACCTTACATCATCAATGCTAAAGATGGACACAAGCATACAAAAAAGTTGGGTTAAGATTATTAAGAAAAATCACAAAGGAAAAGAAACTCTTTAATTCTCTTCACTCTTATCTCTGCTCTAATCCATGAATGCCCTCTCTTCACTTCATAATGTCTGAATCCATAAGACACAAAGATCAGAGAAAAAGCACATAAATAAATATTCCATAAGAAAATAATACAAGTGAATCAATAATATCCCACTCAAACACCACTAGTTCATCAACCATATTCACAATCACAACTCAAAACCCAATAAGTACAAAATGGTAGTTCCAAAATGACCAATAATCAAATAACAAAATAGCTTGAAAAATGACAAAACACACACCCCTACTACTGAACCTTGAGTTCCATGATGTTCTTGGTCTTGGGAGGATACGCCAAGTAAACCTTGAGAGCCCTCTCCACAACCTCCAGCTGTGCTTTACCTTCAGCATAAACCTCCTTCACCTTTGACGGGTCAGTGAGATTCTTGTTCATGTGGAACCCATCCAAGGCCCTTCGCTTTGTGTACTCCCTGATGTTGTAGTCAGGGTACTTACGTCCAGCTCGAAGCAGGGAACGACAGAGGCTGATGACTTGTAATTTAGCTACCATTGCAAACTAATCCTGCTCAGAATGCAACCAATCAGTATAAGAATATATTAACGGGAACGCAGGACAATAATCAGCAATGCCAAGAGAAGAAGTCAAGATAACGGCTAAAGTCGCATTCCTTTGAATCAAGAACATCATAAACGCAAAATAACTTAATTTTCTCTAAAAAACAAAAATTAAAATTAATTTTTTTCCAGAAAAATGTATCAAGTGAGGAGATTCGTTATCAGCATTCAATTCCAGTAAATTCATATGCAAAAAGAACCATTACAACCAACAAGAACCATAAAAAAACAATCAATTAGACAAGAGCATCTGAAGCACAAGAGGTTGTTCCGACCAAATTTCACCAAAAGAGACAAGAATCACCCGACCAAATTAGCCAATAGTTCTACTTCTACCAATTAACATTGAATTTAACGGATAAGGAACTCAAAAATCCATATATAACATTACCAGAATGAATACGCCGGAGGGTATTTAGTTCCCTCACGCCAACAATGAGTTTCTCCGTTAGAAAGTGTCCTACATAAACCTATAGTTTACCCGAAACTAAACCGGGAAAATAATCTAAAAACCGGTTTATAAAATGGGCCGAAAATTAAGGCCCATTTATATTAAACAGATAGCGTGATAAGCCTTGTATGAGCTGGCATATTCGACGGCACACAACAAAATAATAGTAAACAAAACTCATCTTCCTCTCTCTCCGTCTTCGTCCTCTTCCAATTCGATTCCATCGCCGACGAGAAAAAAAACCCTAGCGCCAACTCTTTAGATTCCTCAGCGAGAAACATCATCTCTAACTCCAAGCTTCAGCTCTGTACGGTACGATCTCGATTCAGTATGCGTCTAAATCCTTTCTTGCTTGTAGTCTCATCTCTCCTTGAAATTGATTCGATTGTTTCGCCGTTGGTATTCATAATTGGATTCGTATGCTTTAATTTTGATTAGTTTTCTTGTTTAGATTGGTCTACACAGAGATGAAACTATGCGTGATGGATGTGGTCATATGTTACATATTATAGAGAAAGATTATGGATTGCGTGCGAGCGATTAGGGCTTTTGATGCTCTTGTTTTGTTGATGTGTGTTTTCACTATTTTTGTTTTTTTTTTTTGTTGTTGGCAGATCATTGGTGCTTTCTTGCCTGAGAAATTTTTGGGGGTAAACGCTAAGGTTTAGTCTCGAATGTGCTCCACGAGGATGATCCCTAATCATTAAAGTGATGCTCATTTTCTCTCCACTGTCTATGGCTTTTACTGTTATCCTTCAAAACCTTAGTGTCTTTGGCCCTGGTTTGAATCCCTCTTTCCCTTACTGCATCGCCAATCACTCTCGTTAATCTAGTTACATAAGTTTCAGTGTCTACTCTTAGATATTGTTTGCAATACCTGAAGTGTTACCTGCTTTAGACATTCTTGAGTGAGATTTACACCAATCAGATAATGTAAATCTGTGTCTTCATAGCATAAGTGAGGAACTCTTCTTTGGTTACTCGAGCGTGGGGCTAACATTGATGCGAGAACGTGGGGATCCTGCGGGTGGACTCCTTTACATGCTGCGGCTAAAGAGAGGAAGAGGGAAGCTGTGAAGTTTCTGGTGGAGAATGGTGCGTTTCTGCCTGATGATATAAGTGATACGAGGTTTAATCCGCCGGTGCATTACTGTCATGGGTTGGAGTGGGCGTATGAGGAGATGAAGAAGCTTAACAGCGAGTCTTCTTCGTGTTCTGGTGGAGACACATCTTGCAGTTCGGAGAACTGATCTTTGTTTCTGTCTTTTTTTGCTCTGGTTTTTCTCGAGTCTTGCCGTTGAGAGAAACTGTCAGAACTGAGAAGAATGTTATGGTTTGTGTGTTGGTTTTATAAAGCTATATGTTAAAACTGCGGGTAATGCGGTGCATAATTAATCTTGTGTTAAGTGAATCATGTAATGTGTGATATGTTGAACTTTGTGTTTGGTAAGGTACCCAACTTTGGTTTAACGCTTGCTTTCGGTTAACCGGTTCTGGATCAACCAATTACTTCTTCCGTTTTAATTTATTTATGGTTGTAGATCTGCCTACAAAGATTAAAAAAATCATTAAATTTATTATTTTACCTTTAAATTAATACTTATTTTGTTTAATTAATAAACCAAAAGAATGTGGATAAAATTAGAAAACTGTCAAATAAATACACTGAAAACATGAAATGATATTTAAAACGAAATAAATACTCTAGTTTTTTCACACTTTTTAATAAAATACAATAAATTTGCATAGTTTTTTTGTATTTATCTTTTTTCTATAATTTTAAACCAATAAAAATCAATTAGTGCAATTAAATTTTTTGAAGTTTATAATTAATTAATAAAATATGCATTGAAAATATAAAAAATAGATTTTTAAGAACAAATTTTAATCAATTAGTGCAATTAAATTTTTTGAAGTTTACAATTAGTTAATAAAACATGCACTGAAAATGTAAAAAATGGATTTTTTAGAAAATTTTTTTTTTTTAGAATATGTATCTTCGGAGTTCCATAAAGAGGCAAATTAATCTGATCATATGATAAATACAAAACCAATTAACACCACAATACTAAACCGGATACGGTTAATTAAAAACCAATTAATCTGTTAGACCCGGGTCGTTAGCAAACCCGTCGGTGTGAAGCCGGTTTGGAAAACACGTTATCGGTTAACGAATCTCAGGAGGAAGAGAAGAGAAAAAAAATAAGGCTTCCCTTTTATAAATCGCTCGCCTCTTAGATCCGTTTCATTCCCATTCACACTCGAGCTGTTAAGACAAAAGAGAGAAACCATGGCTTCTCGCTATGATCTACTTCTGATCTGCGTCTTGTCTCTCTTCCTTGCTCTCACTCACTCCAAGACGCTCAAGCGAGATGGTAACCAATAGCTCTTTACATTTTCGTTCAGTTTCTTTATTAATTTGAGCTGAATTTTTCAGATTCATGTTTAGAACAATGATTAGATCTGATAGAATCTGTACTAATCTTGATGTTGTGGGACAGTGAAAGCTTTGAATGAAATAAAAGCATCATTGGGATGGAGAGTGGTGTATTCATGGGTGGGTGATGATCCTTGTGGAGATGGAGACCTTCCTCCTTGGTCTGGTGTCACTTGTTCTACACAAGGTGACTATAGAGTTGTTACTGAATTGTAAGTTTCTTACTTCTTTAAAAAATGTTTTTTTTTTGTTTAACAGCAGTGATTTGATTTTTACTGAACTGTTGGGTTTTTGATGTTTCTGATTTGCAGAGAAGTTTACGCGGTTTCGATTGTTGGACCTTTCCCTATTGCAGTTACAAACCTTTTGGATCTGACTAGACTGTAAGCTAAGCTGCTATGTAACACCTTTTTATTTTTAGTAGATTTTTGTTAGGAAATCTTTGATTTTTTTTTTAGAGGAAGTGGCTTGTGAGAATTGGTTAGAGCTTTTGATGTTTTTGAGACGGTTAAAATGAAAATGATTTGTTTGATTTTTTTCAGGGATCTACATAACAACAAGCTCACTGGTCCTATCCCTCCACAGATTGGACGTCTGAAACGGCTGAAAGTCCTGTATGTTCCTTGTGCTCTTACACTCATATATTGTTAGAGTTCTGACTTCTGAGATCAAACTCTAGGATAGTATCCAAATTTCTTTAGGAACACAGATTTGAATCTAAGATGTTATGTGACAGAAATTTGTTATTATTTGATCATCATATCATCCACAATACTTCCAAATATTTTACCTAATTGTTTAATCTCTTGTGAACATAAGGAACCTGAGATGGAATAAACTACAAGATGTGATTCCTCCTGAGATTGGAGAGCTGAAGAGACTTACGCATTTGTAAGTGTACCTCTTGTTTAGCTTCTGATGATTGTCCATTTGCGTCCAGATGAAATTATGATTTGTTTTTGTATCTTTATAGGTACTTGAGCTTCAATAGCTTCAAGGGAGAGATTCCAAAGGAACTGGCTGCTCTTCCTGAGCTTCGGTATCTATACCTTCAAGAAAACCGTCTCATTGGTAGAATTCCTGCTGAACTGGGGACGCTTCAAAACCTCCGCCATCTGTAAACACCTAGTTCCCATCCTCTACGTACAGTTTGGTTCTTTTATCATTACTGACATTTGGTTTTGGTTTATTTTTTTTCAGAGATGCTGGTAACAATCATTTGGTAGGAACTATAAGGGAGCTCATCCGTTTTGATGGTAGTTTCCCATCTCTTCGCAACCTGTAAGCATCCCTTCATAACTTGCTCTTTGGCTTCTCTTATACACAGTGGTTTTTCTCTTTCTAAATCTCGGATCGTTTAGGTACTTGAATAATAACTATTTGAGTGGAGGAATTCCTGCGCAGCTATCGAATCTTACAAGCTTAGAGATTGTGTAAGCATCCTACACTACACATTAGGATATCTACAACAAACCGTATTGTGTCAACTCTAATCTCGGGTTACTTCATTTTGTAGGTACCTGTCTTACAACAAACTCATCGGAAACATTCCTTTTGCCATTGCTCATATTCCTAAGCTGACATTCCTGTAAGTTTTTTTTTTGAGTGTTTGACTGTTTATTTTCAATCTTTAGCTCATTTTTTCTTACAATCCAAACAAAGTATGCGTTCTCATGTGCTCATTTTGAAACCAGGTATCTTGATCACAACCAATTTAGTGGGAGAATCCCAGACGCATTCTACAAGCACCCATTCCTCAAAGAAATGTGAGTTCCTACCTAACTCAGTCATAACAGTGAATCTCGGAGGTTTAGAGTTTGAATAATGTGACTAGTTTTGCAGACAAAGTTTTAGGTTTTCTTTCTTCAGTCTTCACTATTGACAATAAGGAGACCTGTTTCAATTTTTGCAGGTACATTGAAGGCAACATGTTCAAACAAGGCGTGAACCCAATTGGTACTCACAAAGTTCTTGAAGTTTCTGATGCCGATTTTGCTGTCTGATGACGAGGTAGAAGATTCTAGGAGGTTATAGAGAAAAGGTCTCAGACCTACCTAGAGATGGTGCCACTTTAGCTTTCTTCACAATTGCTGTTTTGTATGGTCTTGATCTTTGAAAATGAAAGAGAACATAGACAACAAGTGTTTTTTATCTTCATATTGTATAGTAAGACACATCCCACTGATCCATATTTCTCCTTAATCATATGATAAACTATTGAAGATTGAAAGTAAGAAGAAACTGAATTGGAATCAACCAGTTTGATATGTATTGTTCAATAGCATGTGTATGCATACAGTTACCAAGAAAATAACAGTTTTTGTTATTCAAGTTTTCAATTTTACAGATAACCAAAAGATCGTCATGTCTTCATGAACAAGCAGGAGCATCAAAGGTAGGCAACACAATGAACGAGATAGTCAATGGATTGATATAAACAGGAGACTTAACACCATGGCGAACCGGCTCAAGCTTTGGGATATCTCCAGTGACTGTTGGTTCCAAAGGGTTACCATTCAAGAGCATAATCTTGCTCCTCAAGTCACCATCTTTTGGACTCAAGTGATACTCTTCTCTGTTCAAGTATCCATCAGAAGCTTTTCTTCCAACCCAAGAAACCTTGCTCTTGATCGTTTCCAAGAAAGATCTCCTCTTCTTCGGTTCTGCTTGCAAAACCACCTTCACGCCATTGCTGACTCCGACCGTAAACGTCGTTTGCTTACTCAGGTTAATCAGAAGAATCGTTATCCCTGCCTGAGATGATAGATTCCATGGTCACAAAACTAGAGCATCATTTATAGACAGAGAGATAAAGACATACAGACTCACTCTTCCTTTGGAGCAATGAACATAAGTCCGTAGATACTCTGATGCATTTGTCTGAACGCCAAGAACGCCTTTACCCATCAAACGATGCCAAAGAAGTGCACTGTAGTAATCTGGATTGGGAACAAAAGTTTCCTTTTCGAGCAGACCGTAGAAACCTCCAACCAAAGCTTGTCTGCAATATACTTTAGTGTTGTACATAGACGACATACCAAACTGATCTAGATACCTAACAAGGAACATGTTTTTGGTTAGTATCATCAAACAAAACCTAGCAAAGATTATGATCGTTTCTTACCAGAAGCTGTTAATGAATGTCTCAGAAACTTGACGTCCACCGCTATTAAAAGCACCTCCAGCTTCTCCAACCCAAGCAGAAGCCCAAGCTCCATGTTCTTGAATCGTTCTGTCAACATTCTTGAATGTTCCTAAAACTGATCCGCTCAAGTACTTTGGATCTAGTATCCTACTCATAAGCTTTGGATCATTCCCTGCAAAAGATTCAATGTAACTCAAACACTCACATTGTTTTAGTAATGCTACAAAAGAAGAGAATCTTTAATGCATACCTGGACCAAGATTGTATATATGATGAGTCATGACATCAAGAACACCAGGTCCAGAGAGGCGAAAAAGCTCTGAGTACCATTTTTCTTCATAGAACCCACCAGGAGCTAAGAGCAATGGCTTGGTCTGAGAACTCTTGTAAACGTTCTTGATTACATCTTTCAGTATAATCAAGTCTTTACCGTAAAGTTCTACACTCACACTTGCTCCAATCCCACTTCCACTAAGCTCATTACCTAGTCAAGAGCCAATAAAGAGATTAATAACATTAAAAATTAAGTAGACAGATGAAAAGATCTAAGAACATGTTTATTGCAGGTCTTTTAGGTTGGGTTTTTTAGTGTAATAAAAGATATGATCTCTTAGCTTTTAACTAAGATAATCTATTTTAGTTAAAAACTAAGAAACCATATCTTATATTACAATAAGAAATCCAACCTAAGAGACTTGCAATAAACATGCTCTAAGTTGGTACATACCAAACTCCCATGAGTCTATAGCATAACCCTTTGAGATTGTGTAGTTCATGAAATCTTGAGTGTTGGTATGATCCCACTCCCCTCCCCATGCATTGCCTCTGAGCTTCTCTCTACCGTATAACGCATTCAAACCAAAAGTCACAATAGCCCTGCAGAACTATAGTTAGGTCATAGTGGACTAAAGTCAAAGATCTATACTAGTAAGCCTTGTTTACTTAACCCTGTTGCGTGGAAGAAACGGTTTAGTTCATCCCAACGATCCATATACAAACATCCTTTAGAGAATCCAAACAAGCCATCGTTAGTCTTCTTGAACTGAGTGCAAGGAGTCTTCAAGTCTCCTACGTCGTAGATCACTTGATCTTGCAAGGAGCCACCTATTCTTATCCTCAGCGTCTTGAAAGCTAACAAGATTCAAGATGTTTCAGCATAAAGTATGTTGGGATGAGAACATGGTTTGTGATTAGAGGTTACACAAACCTTGAATAGCTTTAGCAAGAAGAGGAGAAGACAAGTTCTGAAACCATTTTGGAAAAAAAAACATTAAGATGTAAGTAAGAGAGGGTACTAAAAGCATGATTAATGCGATCTCTTAGGGTGTGGTTTTTAGCGTAATATAAGATACAGTATCTTACCTTTTAACTAAAAGAACTAAGAGACGTATTAACCATGTTCTAAGTGGTCAAAGCTCAAAGGTGTTTTTTGTAATATTACCAAGTTGATGAGAGATGCGTAGCCCCATGGACACTGATCATAATTGCATTTTTCAGGTGGCCACCAATCAAGTGTTGCGCAGACAAAGTTCTCATCGATCTCAGCGATTTGATGTGTACCGTCTATTACAATAGTGGTTTGTTCCATGTTGGTAGCAGAAGAAGTAAGACCAAGTAGAAGTTGACAAGTCAAGAACATGAGGACACAAACGATGTAGTTCATTTTTTGGTTTGTTTGTGACGCACGTCTCAATCGGTTGATCTGAAAGTAAGGAAACGTAATACATAAAAGTGAAATTTTGAGAGAGATTAGTTGAGGAGCTAAGAACTCTTGCAATAAATATCAAGAAAAAGGAAAATACAATACAGAGGAAGAAGAAGAACAGAACTCAAACCTGCGTATCAGAACAAGGCAACAAGCAAATGATTACAGATGAAACTGAATTTTAAATAAGAACATTTCTATAGTGATAAACCTTAAAATAAAATAAAAATTAATAATTGGTGGCTTGTTCAATTGGTATAAGCAGACCATTCTCTTAAGAAAATAAAAATAATTCAAAAAACTATGATGAAAAAGTAAACCATGTTAGTATTATTTTTTGAAATGTATATGCAAGTTTCATTATTTTAAAACTATCTATAAATTACAATTAAACTTTGCTATACGTTTTAATTTGATGTAGGTTGATTGGTCAAACATGTTTCCAGAGACGCATGCATGCCCAAGAGCATTAGTTGACTTTTGGGTGGTTTAAATTAAATTCTACGCGTCAAAAATAGAAATATATAAGTTACGGCCCTAGTAATTCTTCTTCGTTTGGTGGAAGGAGTCATTATAATTCAAAATGCAAGTTGGTCGAAGTGACGAAGTTGTTGACAGTCAATTCGAAGTCCACCAGGTAATACTAATATCTGTTTACTCTTATATGGTTCATGTAGTAAACTTTAATAAACATAAGCTCGAAGAGAGATGAGAGTCTAATTGAGATGAAGCAAATACCAAAATGAAAACTCATGAATAGAGAAACTGACCTAAGAAGAGTGATCACGCATCCATATGGTCTTAAGTCGTTTCTGAATCGCAAGCAGAAGCAGCAGAAGTTTGTTTTTGTTCTTGGCGTCGACAACACTTCATCAAAGTCTTGCCATCTCTGGAATGTCTTGTCTCTCCTCTCTCTTTATTGTTTGTCATAAAGCGTGCCCAATGTACTTTTATCGACTATTACCGAACCGAAGTTGTACTAAAAGCATCATTAAGAGGGTGCTTAAGGGGTATTTAGCAGTGTTACCCGACCCGGATCCGCGGTTGAACCGGTAAATCCAGTGACCAGCAAAAATCCGATCTGGATTTTGTGAAAAACCCAAAATTTAAAAATCCACTAAAACCCAAAATCCGATACCCCGTTGAATCACCGGTTGAACTAATATATAAATTTTTGTTTTTAGTTTTTAATTATATTTTAGATTTTTTTATATTCTAAGTTTTCAATTAAGAAGTTAGGTTTTCACTTTTCAGTTTTATATTTGTGATTTTTAGATTTTTATGAAGATTTCACTATGACACATGAAAAAAATGAAATAAACGATGGGAGAGAAAATCAAAATTAGTTGATGTGATTTGGGGTTATTTTATTTATGTTATTGAGAATTTATTGTAATGATGTTTTGTTTTGGTTTATTTTTAATTTGGAATTTAATTTATTATTCACGTTAGATATTTATGAACTTTATGTCTTGATTTTTTTATATGTCATAACTCTTAACTTCTTTCAAAAAAAATTAAATAGTCTAAACTATTTTTGATATTTTGTTTGTTAAATGAAAACAAAAATACAAGACTAAAATTAAGTACTTTTTAAATGTTTTTTAAACATAAAATATATACATATCTAAACAATTATTTTATGTTTTTTTAAAAAGTAGAAATTATTAAACTTTATTTTATTTATTTTTATTTTCATAACTAATATATTGTTATATAATAAAATTAATTAATTTATTAATACGCGGTTCACCCGCGATCGACCCAGTGATCCAGTAACCCGATAAATCATCCGGTTTGGTGTCCGACTGGGGTTTAAAAACATTGGTATTTAGTGATTTTTGTTAGTGGATTTCCACAAAAAAAACACTAAATACCAATTCTTAAAATGCTTAATTAATCACTCCAAATGGCTAGTTACTTGTACTGTTTGCGGGTTCCACTAACACATGACGGCTCGCGATTAATTCGTTTTTATTATTATTATTATTTAAATCAGCCAAAATTAAGCACTCCAAACGGAGTTATAGGGTTGAAGATGCTCTAAACTTAGTTAAGACCTTTAGTTTATAATAATCAATAATAATTTGTCATATAATCTACTTACTAGACGACACATTTAGAAGAAAGGATAAAGAGAAATATGATATTACCAAGATTTACACATATCTCTTGTTGTTTTGGTTTCTTTTTTTCTTTCTCTCATCATGCAGATATATTATACAGGCGAGTGACTACTGGAGATACAACATCCCATAAACATGATTTGTTAAGTGATTTTTAAAAAAAATTATATGTGTATTATTGTCACATTCATTCTTAAAAAAGATGACATGATGTTGTAAAATGATGACATATCTTAATTCTTATTATGACATGTGGAATGTCATTTATAGAGTTTTAAAATTTTGGTAAGATTTTTAATATATAACAATGACTTATGTATCATTCTTAATGAAAATTTTAGACTAAAAACATAATTATAAATATACATGTTCTTACATTAGCTTTCAAATGAAAAATAAAAATATGTAAATATTCATATTTTGTCAAAATTAATTTTGAATATATTTCCAGTTAAATTTTCAAATTATGATTTAATTCATTAATTGGTATGGAAACAACTAATCAAATTACCAAACTGTTAAATTTATTTGTAGATCTACTAGATCACCATAAAATATATTTGTTGAATCATTTCATCGAGCTTATTAATAAATTACTCTATAGCATTTAAATGTAAATACAATCTATATTTTATTAAGTTAATTAATTTGCTATTTTAATATTTTTTAACTAAAAACTAAAACATGCACATTTAAATATGTATGCATATTAAAATAAAAATAATCTTATATACATTATAAAATTTATATTCTATATTTAAATTTAACAAAATATAAAAACAAAATTGATAAACCAAATGAAAAATCATTTGTGAAAATTATTTATGTTGTTAGTTAGAAAGCTAACTAAAAAAAAATTAAATTATTACAATTTGACTTTTTGCTTTAGAAAATAAAATATTCTTAAGAATTATTATCACTGTGAATGGCGCATGAAACCTCCTAGTATATATATTTTACTTTAGTGAAAATAATTGCAAGGAAATGAATATATAAATCTATAATAATAAGTGAATGAAAAAATTATATGTCCTAAAGTATATGATAAGATTTCATAAAATCTTTATAAAATACTTTTATATACACTAAAGATTTTTTTAAAATCCCTCAACTTTTAAATCATCAGATTTCACATAAATTCTGCTTCTCCTCTTAAATTGTCAATTTCCCTTTGTGCAAATAATAATAATAATAATAATAATAATAATAATAATAATAATAATAATAGTGAATTACCATATTGGAGTTAAATTCATGTATTATCTCATTATTTGATTGCTGAAAATGTCATTATTTTATCAGAATATATAGACAGTAATGATAAGGAGATTTTTATTGTAATACAAATCCAATTATGAGTTTTATAGTAATAAATTAAAACTTAGTCATAAAACATTAGTTATTAATTTGACCTTAAGTAACTTAAGCAAGAAATTAACACACACATGGCAAAGAAAAAAAACTTAATTATGTGTGTTTTCTTTTCCTTAATAACCAAATCTTCTATTCTTTTTTTTCATCAATTTGTTTCCATGTAAAAAAGCGAATATAATCTCATTTGGGAAGACAATCTTCTGGTACATATATTATTTCATACTTCTGCCTATTTCTGTCTTCTTCTTTTGTATTTCTCTGAGAATTCTAACACTACAAGAATAATGCTCACATTCCGAGGGACAGATTAATAAGAAGTTTGTCGGTAACGAGCGTTTCCCATAATTTTTCGACAATTAAATTTTAGTCGGCGTTTGGGTCTCGGAAATTTCGATTTGTCGGAAGTCACTCGGTAAATACCGTCAACAAATATCGTCGGAATTACTTGTCGGAAAGCCATCGGATGATANCACTACAAGAATAATGCTCACATTCCGAGGGACAGATTAATAAGAAGTTTGTCGGTAACGAGCGTTTCCCATAATTTTTCGACAATTAAATTTTAGTCGGCGTTTGGGTCTCGGAAATTTCGATTTGTCGGAAGTCACTCGGTAAATACCGTCAACAAATATCGTCGGAATTACTTGTCGGAAAGCCATCGGATGATACTGATGAACTTTCGAGATATATTGCCGAGAAACTCCCGACAAGCAAATATTTTTAAATAAAAAAAATAAAATTAATGAATATAAAGAAAAAAAATATATTAAAATTATCAAATATACATTACATATAAACAGAGTAAATATAAAAGTTCTGCATTGTCCAAAAAGAAATATATAAAAGTTCTGCACAAATTAAAACGAAAATAAGAATAAACGAGTAGTAAAAATCTAATAAATCGATGAAAGTGCTACAGTGTAAGATGCGACGGTAGCGTAATGGTGGGGGTGGAGTGAGCAGCAATGGTGGTGGAAGGAATTGCGGCAATGACGCTGATGGCGCAAAGTCTTCAAACGGTGGTGTGAGGAAGTTTTAGATGGTTGTTTTTCTGTAAAGAAAAATCAACTATACAAACTAAATAAAAGGGGAGGGGGAAGAAGATAAAAGGAGAAAAGCAAATATTATAGATAGAGCACACCAACCTCGTCCAGATCCAGAATGAGAAGTAAACCCCACAAACAAACGGCTCGAGATGTTAAACTCGTGATGCTCCTCAACAAAGTCACGTATCGGCAGCAATTACTAGGCAGAGTGATCGCGAACCGGAGACACAATACCGAACAAGTCAGTTACAAGTCGCTTTACTCCGTTGAGCAATAGAAGATCTTCTCTTTGACAGAGATGTGGAGAAAGAAAAAGAACAGAGGAATAGATAAGAAAGTAGAGATATGTGGACATGAGAGACCCTTCAAAACTCTACATCTAGACCCTTCTTTTTTTTTAACGACACATCTAGACCCTTCAAAACTCATTATTTGGCCACGTGTTATAATTTTATATCGCCTGTAAAGATAGAATTTCAAATATAATTTGGAAAAAAACAGGGAATTGTGATCTTAACGAAATCGATTATCGATAAACTTTTACCGAGTGAACTCCGACGAAATTTCGTCAGCTTTTGCGACACCATACCGATAAGCAAATTGATTGTCGGTATTTTGAAAGGCTTGAGAAAATACTGACAACATGTTCTCGGAAATTTCCGAGAAAACAAGTTCGTCGGATCATTTTTTATTTCCGACAACATACCCACACTAATTTACGACAAAACACTGAGAATATTGGTTTATCGCATATTTCCGAGAATATTCTGACGAAAATTATATGTCCTCGGAAAGTAATCAGAAACCCATCGTAAACTTACCGAGGAGAGTAGTAGTCGGTAAATGTCATCGGCTTTGACGATGATTTCTTGTAGTGTNATCATTTTTTATTTCCGACAACATACCCACACTAATTTACGACAAAACACTGAGAATATTGGTTTATCGCATATTTCCGAGAATATTCTGACGAAAATTATATGTCCTCGGAAAGTAATCAGAAACCCATCGTAAACTTACCGAGGAGAGTAGTAGTCGGTAAATGTCATCGGCTTTGACGATGATTTCTTGTAGTGTAAGTTACATTTTCTCTATCAACAATCTAAAGGTATCGTTTCTGTCAGGATTCTTGATTTATCTTGTATTTGCGTTTTGGTTAAGTTTGTGTTGGTTTGAAGTTGAAAACAGGCTTTTAGGGTTTAAAACGTGTAGAGTACGTAGAGTTAGGTCACTGTCCTCAAATTTTGACCAGAACTCAATATTATAGAGAAATTAAATATGAAACTTATTTATATTCATATGCAACGATCAGATTACAATTTTTTTCTTTTAGGTATTGATGTGATTGATGGTTGACGAGGATCATATTTATTTATTTTCAATTACCCATTTAACTAGACCAAGTTTTGGTGTTGATTGAGTAGTCAAACATTTGTCCTTCTTTGAATGTAGATTCTTTAAGTTACCTCGTCGTTGGTAGATTCTTGATTACAGATTTGTTCTTTAATAATGATGTGAAATTCATGATTATAGATAATTAGACCCGAAGTAGTATTCAATTCATCTTATTTGTTCTCTTCATATTTAATCACTCTTTTGGTCATTATAGATTCTGTGATGGCTGAGGAGAAGAATACTTCAAAGATCAAAGAGACTGAGAACTGTTCTGATAGTAATCCTCAGGAGATGATGTCTGAAGAAGGTTCTGTAAGAACAGTAATTGTAAAGGATGTGGTAAACGTGGAAGAAGTTGTATCTGTAGCACTAAAGGGACAAGAAGATCGTTCCTTTGTTTGCCAAGGGAATTCTGGTGGCTCTGAGCATGGTTACAGTGGAAGAGACAGGCAAAGCAAAACCCCGAGGGAACGGTTTGAGAAGTGGTGTCAAACCCACGACGTCGTATATGGAGGAAAAGAGGAGTGGATGAAACGATTTGAGATATACCAATCTAATATCCAGTATATAGACTCCCACAACTCCCTCGACTTGCCCTATAAGTTAACAGACAACAGATTTGCGGACATGACCCATGATGAGTTTAAGGCACGTTATCTTTGTCGGGTGGAGGAGGAGTGTGATGTTACGTTAGATGTTTTATCAGATGCTGATGAGTCTCTACATGAAGAGGTTGACACTGGAGCTGATGGAACTGAGGGGATAGAAAAGTCAAGGGGGGCTAAAGGGGTTTCGAAAATGAAGAAAGCTGGAGTTGCTTAGTAGTACAAAAGAGAGTGAGATCCTAGCAACATTATGAACATTGCTCTCTAGTTAGTTAATGACAATAATAATGTGTTGTTTCTCTATTTTTCTCTTTGTGTTTCTTTCTTTACTCGAGAGTTTTATCTTTAAGGCCATAATAATATTTGAACAAATTCGAAGGAATCGGAATTTAACTCCGTGCCTCAAGAGTCTGGAAGAAAAACTGGTGTAAATGAGCAGGGAGTTCTCTCTAACCAAAGAGCTGTGATTATTGTAGTGAACACAAAAACTGTTGACAAGGAGATGATAATATCCAGAAGAAGAACATATCAAAAGGTCTTGGCAATGGAAAGAGAAGGTGTGCAAGTTGAGGAGTCTGATCAGGGCAGGTCAGGGCCGGTCCTGAGATTTCGGAGGCCCCATTCAAAATTAAAAGAAAAGTTAAATATTACAATATACATTAAATAATTTATACAAAATTTTATTTAAAACAATATTTAAATATTTTTCTTGAAAGATAACCAATTGAAAATATATTTTTGTTGCATAAAATCTTTGGATGTTAATATATAAATATATTTTTAATAAAAATGCAAAAAAAAAATGTTTTTTTTAATTGTGGGCCCACAAATTTGTAAACTCCATATCAATGTTTCAACCGTATCCCCTCAGGCCCGACACTGAGCGTGATTCAGATCTACCTGTGGACCTGATGCTAAGTCCTGCAATTTGCCTAGTTTTGGTTTCAGCACCTGTTATTAAGTTAATTAATTTGCTATTTTAATATGTAAATACTAAAACATGCACATTTAAATATGTAGGTATATTAAAATAAACGTAATCTTAAATACATTATAAAATTTATATTCTATAGGTTAAATTTAACAAAATCTAAAAACAAAATTAATAAAGCAAAAGAAATATAATTTATGAAAATTATTTATATTGGTATTTAGAAATATAATTTTTTAAAAAATATTAAAAGATTAAAAGATTAAAATTTGATATTTTGCTCTAGAAAACAAAGTATTATTAAGAATTATTATCACTCTGAATGGCGTATAGTTTCTGTCATGGCTAAGGTTTCATGCGCCATTCATAGTCATAATAATTTGTAAAAATATTTTATTTTCTAAAGCAAAAAGTCAAATTCTGATCTTTTAATATTTTTTAAAAATCATCTTTCTAAAGAACAATATATATAATTTTCATTAATTATATTTCTTTTGCTTTATCAATTTTGTTTTTAGATTTTGTTAAATTTAAAATATAGTAAAAATAGCTAATGTTTTATGACTTAAACTATAAATTATATATATTACTTTAGTGAGAATAATTACAAGGAAATGGAAATATATAAATCTATAATAATAAGTGAATGAAAATTTTATATGTCATAAAGTATATGATAAGATTTCATAAAATCTGTATAAAATATTTTTAAATCTACTAAAGTTTTTTAAAAATTCAATTTTTAAATCATCACATTTCACATAAATTATGCTTATAACAACCTCTTTAAATTGTCAATTTCCTTTGTGCAAAAAATAAAATAAAAATAATAATAATAACAAGAATAATAATAGCGAATAACTATATTGGAGTTAAATTCATGTATTATCTCATTATTTGATTGCTGAAAATGTCATTATTTGATCAGAATATATAGAGAGTATAATGATACATAGATTTTTATTGTAATACAAATCCAATGATGAGTTTTACAGTAATAAATTAAAACTTAGTCATAAAACCTTAGTTATTAATTTGACCTTAAGTAACTTAAGCAAGAAATTAACACACACATGGCAAATAAAAAAAAACTTAATTATGTGTGTTTTCTTTTCCTTAATAACCAAATCTTCTATTCTTTTTTTATCAATTTGTTTCCATGTAAAAAAGCGAATATAATCTCGTATGGGAAGACAATCTTCTGGTACATATATTATTTTTTCTCTTCATATTTCTGTCTTCTGCTTTTGTAATTCTCTGAGAATTCTAAGTTACAATTTCTCTATCAACAATCTAAAGGTATCGTTTCTCAGGATTCTTGATTTATCTTTTATTTGCGTTTTGGTTAAGTTTGTGTTGGTTTGAAGTTGAAAACAGGCTTTTAGGGTTTAAAGCGTGTAGAGTACGTAGAATTAGGTCACTGTCTTCAAATTTTGACCAGAACTCAATATTATTGAGAAATTAAATAAGAGACTTATTTATATTCATATGCAACGATCAGATTACGATTTTGTTTTTTAGATTGATGGTTGACGAGGATATACACATCTATTTTTATTTTTATTTTCAATTATCCATTTAACTAGACCAAGTTTTGGTCAGACAACACATATATCTTCAGAGTAGTCAAACATTTGTCCGTCTTTGAATGTAGATTCTTTAATTTAAAACCTTGTATTGATGTTGGAATGAAGAAGAAGGTTAACTCAATTTCAGTAGATTCTTGATTACAGATTTGTTCTTTATTAATGATGTCAAGTTCATGATAATAGATAATTAGACAGAAAGTAGTATTCATCTAATTAACCATGCGTTAGTGATCGGGTGATAGTATTCATCCAATTAACCATGCGTTAGTGATCGGGTGGTAGTATGGCGTTTCAGCTTCGCTAAGCGAACTGAATTCGAATCCACCTACACTCAAATATTCCTAATGTATGGTTATCGGTGATTTAGCATTCTTTCGCCGGGGAACGGTATACTGTTTATTTTTTTAGTATTCATCTAAATGTCCTGTTCATAACTAATCACTCTTTTGGTCATTATAGATTCTGTGATGGCTGAGGAGAATACTTCAAAGATCAAAGAGACTGAGAATTGTTCTGATACTAATCCTCAGGAGATGATGTCTGAAGAAGGTTCTGTAAGAACAGTAATTGTAAAAGATGTGGTAGACGTGGAAGATGTTGTATCTGTAGCACTAAAGGGTCAAGAAGAGTGTGTATCAGTGACTAAAGAAGCGCCTAAACCACCAAGTGTGAGCTTGAGAAGGCACTCCACTGGAGCGATAGGTACACGAGGAGGTAAACTAGAGGTTCAGTCACGTTACCTCGGGAATCATCATGTGCCATCAACTCATGATCTCTGTAAACACGGGAAGCTCCCTGATCGTGATGATCCTGTGAAGCCTTGGAAGGTGGTGAGGAGAAGAAGTGTTGAAGGTTCAGAGGTGGTGAAAGCTGAGACTTCAGGTTTGAGAAGGATGTCGTTGGGAAGTCCAAGTAGACAGATTCGTAATACCAAACCTCAGAGTCCTGTGGCTGCAAAGAGAGATGCATTGGCTGTCAAGAAAAGACCATGTGGTTCTTCTGTGACTTCAGAGACATCTAGTTATAAAGGAGATAATGAGATGGTGAGGTCTGTTGATGGTTTAAGCGTTAGAAGCAAAGGAACTGAAAGTACTCTGAGTAGTGGTTCAGTTATTGTTAAAAAGGTTCCTGGCTTGAGAAATGAGAAGTCAGATTCTGCTATGAAGAAGGTTTCAAGAACCAGTGACGCTGAAAGTTCTAAAGTTTATACTCCAAGGATTAAAGACAAGGCAAAGGCTCAGGCAATAAGCAATGAAGATGTAAAAGAGAAGGCAAAGGTTCAGACAATAAGCAATGAAGATGTAAAAGAGAAGACTGTGTGTGTTGTTGAAGCTAGTGTCAAAGATGTTAAGAGATCATCTGAGAAGAAAACCATGAGAAGTAGACTAATAAGCTTGGCTACTCCTAAACAGGTTCCTGGTAAAGTCAGTACCAGAAAGAAGAAAGAAAGTGGTGATGCAAAGACTAAGAAGATAGGTGTAAAGATCACTCTAGCAAAGCAGCTGAGTTTCAAGAAAGGGAAGAGTCTTGCACCAAAACTTGAAGATGCTTCTCCAAAACAGATCAAGTTTAAGAACTTGAAAGGTGTTGTTGAGAGTAGAACCGATTCTTGTGAAAGTAGTAAACGTGAAAAGGTGGTTTTGAGACGTAGAAAGGTAGAAGGGAAGAAGAAAATGATGACACTGTTGAACAGTGTGATTGAAGAGACAGCGAATAAGTTGATGAAGGTGAGGAAGACCAAAGTGAAGGCTCTTATTGGTGCTTTTGAAACTGTAATCTCTCTTCAAGACACTAAGACACCTCAGGGTAAGGAGGAAACATCAGAGTCTAAGGTTAATCCTTTGGGTGAAAATAAATAAATAAAAACAAGAACTTATGTTTGTACAGCATATGATCTATTTATATTTTAATTTTCTTTTTTTTGCTGTTCTTGAAATAACAAAAAGGACTTATACATGTAGTTTGACAATAACTGAACTGAAGAGGAAGTTGTTTTATCTCTACAAGTTTTTACCATACTCAAAAATACAATTGTTTTTACAATCAACTTTTATAATGATCTTAATAGTAGTACTCAGGTAGACTAATCTCTTTTCTCGTGATTTGAAGAACTTGAGGGCATGCTTGTATTTACCTTTGTAGTCTGATCAGACTGTTGTCTGTATATAGCTGCAGCCATTTTGTTATACAGATCCATGTTCATTGTCTGCATTAGAATTACCAACAACATTGAGCTCTCAAGATTTTTATATCTCAAATCATTTCTCAAAGAAACTAAAACAGTTAAAAACCAAAAGCGTTGGTAACTTAGTGGTAGTGCAAAGGGGTTGGTTTTTTACCTGTGCGAGAAAAGCACTGTAGGGATCAGTTAAAGAAGCTGAAGAACCATTGGTGCAGTCTCTATTATCCATAGGAGGGACCATTAGTGGTGGAGGAGGAGGAACTAAACCTCCATAAGCATTGCCACTGCCTCCCATTCCCATTCTTGCCATTGTTGCAAGTAAAGACATCTGAAACTGTTGTTGTTGTTGTTGCTGCTGCTGTTGTTGTTGTTGGTGGTGTTGGATGCTGAGAACTGATTGTGGTGGAGGTAGTTGTGGCATCATCATTTGTTGTGGCAAGTTTGCTCTTAAGCTCATAAACTGAACTTGTGCTTGTAGCTGTTTCAAGTGTTCTATTACATCATCCAATATAGAGACTTTATCTGCCTGCAGTATCAGATATAAAATTAAACTAACCTATATAGATACAAATTCCTAAAGTTTGAAAGTGGGTTCTTCTGGTTATGTAATATATATATATACCTTACTTGCAGTAGGAAGCAGTTTCTGAAGTGTTCTCATCCTCTGGTTTATCCTATCACGCCTTCTCTGCATCACAACCAAAAGAGTCAGTATAGCAATTGTTGATACAAAAAAAAATATTTCATCCGTTTCATTTTAGTTGTCATTTTAAGTTTGTGTACACAAATTAAGAAATAATTTAATTTTGCATATATTCAAAATAAAAACACAATTAATTATACACCTAACCATATTTTAACCAATAGAAAAATAGATACGTAGATAAAATTAATAAATTCTGCATTGAAATTATTAAACAGACACTTATTTTGAAACAAATATTTTTCTCTAAATAACAAATAAAGCGGAACGGAATGAGTAATATATATGTATTGTTTTTTACCCTTTCAGACTCATTGTGAATAGCTGCGGCTCGTCCTCTTCTTCCATTAGATCTCCCAGCTTCTCCTCTAGTCTCTTGTTCATCTCCTTCAGTTTCTTGAGTTTCCTTTTAAACAAACTCTTATGTTTATTATTTCTCAAGCATCTTTCAGACAAAGAAAAAGTGTTTTTGTTTGTTCTTACCGATCCAGAGAATAAACAGTCTCTGTCTCCAGTTCTAGCCATCTTCAAGCTACGACCAGACTCAAAAGAAGCCCAAGACATGTTGGTACCACTTGCACTTGCAGTCACACTGTGACCAACTCTATGACTCTCTTCTTGAGGAGATAACCAACAGTCCATTTCTTGGGGATACGCCCGTTTTCTTGAGCAAGATCCATTCTTTCTATCAGAGTTGTGGTCGTGACCATTCTGTTTCTGCAAAGCTGCCTGGTGGACCACAGACTCCAAAGTCTCACACCCATCAAGAGCTTGGGTCCATAAAAGGTTAGCTGAGGTTGTTGGTTCGACTCCTTCACCTAGACCATGGACCGTTAACTGCCCATTTTCCCATGTGAGCTCTTTCACTCCGTAGTTCGACCTGAAAATACATTTTTTTTTTGTGTTAATAGAGAGTAACAAAAAAAGAAAAAAAAAAAAGAAAAAAAAAAAGAAACGAGAGGCTTCTTTGTCTCTTTAAGAAACAGAGAGTATACATGTGTTGTTGTTACTTAGGCCGCACGTTTGCAGAGAATAAACTGACAATTCAGCTTTTTCTCTTTTTCTTCTTCTCTCTTTCTTCTTTGCTTGAAAAAAAAAATGTTGTTCTCCTCTGTTTATTATCAAACTCTTCACAATCACAGCGACAACTCAAGCAATGTATCTTCATTTGATCCAATATTGAAGTGATATAATAAAGGAGACAATGGTCCCTGCAGCAAAAACGTCAAATGGTTTTTATGTGGAGGAAAGCACATATGTGGCAAAGGATTGCCCCCTCAAGCTCCAGAATCCAATAAACGAGGGCATTTTCGTCATTTACTCTCGGCTGTAAGGGGCAAAGATCATTTATTGCATGCATTTGACCACTCGGGCATATAAAGGAAAGCGTGTGATTCACCGATTAAGAAAGAAACACATTTCTAATAATAGAATTATTTTTTATTAAAGAAAAATGTGAATTCCATCGTTACATTTGAAACCTTAGTATGCACATACATATAGATAGTAATATAAGATAAAAGCATTAAATAATAGAAGACAAATGTATAGTTATTGCAAGTAAACACGTAAGAATCTGAAACTATGGTATGGTATTCGAATGTCAAAAATGAGAATGAGATGTGAGGCTGCTGGTATCAACAAGTCCATTTTATGCAAGTTGCTGAGGAATAAATCAATATGGTCTCACTTCTCAGCCTCTCTCAATCTAGTCTTTCTCTGTCCACATTTTTCTAGGTCGCATCTGATCTCACAATATCAACAATGGCTGATGCCGGATTTGACCACAGAAATATTCATATTGAATCATTTGTATGCAATTTATACATGTGATCAGAAGTTCATTTTCCAAAAAGAAGAAACACAGTTTTAGTTAAGGAAGGATGAACGAGAAAGAAAAAAAGACATGACTTACTGTATGAGAAAGAAGAATGCTAAGTAGTTTTACTGATTTTCCATGAAAATAAGCTATAAATAATTATTTAGTTTGCTTTGTTTGCAATATTTATCAAGACATGAAGCTTCAAGATGAGGATTGCAAAACAATATTTTTCGATCATTGGCTTTCTTACTTGTATTAATTGTATATGATTTGGTTACAACCATTAGCTGAGGGTCTACCTTGAATTGCCAGGCGGTGGCTAATAAACTTGATTCTAATGATTTTTTTTTTGTGGTAAAAGATTTGATGAGATAATCCCAAATGTGTGTTCTAAGAATATCTGTATTGAATGTATCTCAATGAATTTTTGAACATATAAAAAGATAAAAGAAGGAGAATGAAATGGATTTTCCATATGAAAAGTTCTAATTTGAAAGATCCATAGACACTTGCTTTTATATAACTAGGGTTGGCCCGCCCTACGGACGTGATATAATTTATTTGTTATTTAAATTTTTTTTTTGTATGATTTTGTGGTTTATATTTTAAGTTTTATTTGCAAAGAAATGTGTATGATAAGAATTTTTTTTCTTTTATAAATTTTTAAGTGAGGAGAGATTATATGTTATAATATATATTTTGCTTGTTTACAATATTTGTTTCTATATTAAAGAGTTGTGGCATTAATTTATTCTAACGGTTTCAAATGGTTTTCATATTTTTTCTTTTTACAAAAAAAGATTCGATATTTGGTGTGTTATTTATAGCGTATAATATTTTAGATTCAAAATGATTGGGTTGTGGGTAATTTTGTGTATGTTATAAGTGTAATTACTTACAAATGTTTTGTTTGTTTTAAACTAAATATATCACTATATTTCATTATATATGTCAGAAACTCTTATTACTTATTTTATTAACATCTCTTAATTTATTATTTCAAAACTAAAATATTTATGGAAACTAAATAACTTTTATTTGTTCTCAATATTTGTTCTACTACTTATTAAAACATTATATACGGATAATATATAATCATTAAACGTATAAAATATTATAATATATATTATTTAAGGTTTTTATTGTTATGTCTTATTAAATTTATTCTGTGATATAAATTTACATAGCTCAATATATTATGCATAAGTTTTATGTTAATTTTATATGAAAAAAATATTTATAAGGTATTACTCGTATTTTTATAGATCCAATAATTTTATATAGTTCAGATATCTTATATATATGTTTATTGTTAATTTGGTATGAAAAAATGTTCAGAAGATTGTTCAATAAGTAAATTTCTTACTTAGAGTTTGACTAATTAAATATATTACATACAAACTTTAGTACAGAATATATTTTTGGAACTTATTTTGAGTAATGGTTTAGATAATTTTTGATAAATTACATTTTTCATAATCCCTTTATTTCAAAAAGAAATTGAGATTGATTTATTTGTGTCAAATTAAGTTAGAAGCTTCATAATTGTATTTGGATAGTCTCTTCCCTATATATGTGTTACTTTGAGAAAAATATATTTAGCTGTAGTCTTTATTTTTGGAAATTGATAAAACAAAAAGGAAACTATTTTGTGAACAATAACCTTAAACATTTGATAACCAAGTAAATAATAGAATTTCTTTTTAACTCCAAAACACAATCACCAAAGCTTCTTAGCTTCTTATGGCGCACAGTGAGCTTGTATTGGAGTTGGATCAGAGAAGCCTTAGCTGAGATATTCTTTAGAGAAAAGTGAAACATAAGAAAGCAATTCGTTAGGGTTTACAAAGCCACATAAAGTATCATTGTCCCATAGAATGAAGGATAAATCCGTTTCTGTCTAGACCCACCGGTGAATTATATGAATCATCATTCAACAACATCGAAAGGTTCTTCTGTGAGCTTTGGGTGAACTGAAGGCCTTAACAAAAAAAATTGTCCACTAAAACTGGCATTCCAAATTATCATCAAGTACCCAAAAAATGCACTATATGACATCAGCTCCTCCAAGAGAAAATATTTCTCCTCAAACAAAAGAGAGTGCACATGGCATAAAATTGTGACTACTCAGTGTATATCTGCCAGTAATTGTTAATATCTGAATTTACCAACTCTCATAAGATAAATATGGCTAGCAGATATAAAAAAGTGCAATGATAGAAAACATAGTTCCCCCCCCATTAATCACTAAATCATACAGAAAAAAAGAAAATAACAGTATGAGAAGATAATATAGCTCACTATCCATGATAGAGACAAAGTTTCCGGATATTATAAGTATTGTCGATGTCACCAAAATAAATGCAAGACACTCAAAGAGAAAGCATCTTCCCAAAACATGTTCCTTAGTTGACCTTCATCGTCTATATACATCACTTAAGTCTCTTCTTATGTGGACCACCGGTTAGAAAATATTTGGGTTTGTCAACTGCATACAATAAAACATAATCATGAGCTCTTTACTCTAACCAGAAACCCGAATTGCACAATGTAGCAGTTATAGTAGTAAGTTATAACCATCATCACATGACTCAAACTTCTACAGCAGCTGGGTTATAAACATCTCTCTAACAGGTTAACTAATTAGTTCATCAAACTCTCTTGTTTCTTGTCCTTCTTCTTCTTGTTAGCTTTTTTTTGTTCGTTTTCACTAAATCCAACATTGATCTCATAGTTACTACCACAAGCCAGAGTTTCTCCAGTCCTACTTCGTTAAGTGGATACCAAACAATGTCAAAGCTGGCGTGTGTGACATTCCACCTACATGAATAAAAATGGCTTCTATATATTCCGTCTAGACAAATTAACAAATAGGAGTATCATTACCTGGAAGTTGAGTGTTTGTGTTGGCAAGACCAAGCATCTCACTATGATTTTGGAACCAGAAAGATTAAACTCCTATATCAGAGCAGACGGTTCAGGGACATCATCGAAAGAGGTTAAGTTACTGAAACGGATCAACATAAGGAGTCTAGCAGGCCGTAATTCTGATTCACCGGGTCACATCGAAACCGGGTAGGGAATATATTGAACCCACCTTCAGATTAGGCCTGTGAGCAGCAAGGTTAACATCCACGGTGGCCTGAAACATTTGATTTAGAAAGAAAAATCAACAAACAAATTAATATTTTGGAAAATTTGGTTAAACGATACAATGAACAAAAAAATAAATGATCTGGAGAACTTGGTAAAAAGATTCAACAGGACGGAATGTTCAATAACATAATTAAGGAAAAAACAAAATTATAAAAAAATCAACAATCAGTTATAAATAGTTTTTATCAGACAAAGATCTAAAATAAAAAACTGTTATTAAGGATTTGTAGAATTGAGTTTTTTTAAAAAATATGAACTGAATCAGAGTTTTAAAAGTAACATGAGAATTCTGTCGAAGTATATCTACTCCCATGAGTTCGTCACCCTGACGACAGACGTTCATGGCTTCCCAAAACCGGAGCAACTGGACTTAAACGGTGGAAGAGCATTGTCTGGTATTCGTCTCACAAAGAAAGATCGGTGCGTTAGCCAATTTCTGGATATAAGATTATTGGCTTGGTCAGAGGGTATGAAAAGATGGTTGCCGGATAAGAAAAGCTTACCTTTTTATAATCGAAGTTCCACCGCCTTGCATGAAGAAACTCGCATTCAAGGTAGATCGTGCATAGTGATTTAAGAATGACTTTAAGATGGTGAATCTGTAACTGTTAGAGATTGTTAGTAAGAAGATAAATCAACTCTCTCAGACCTTTGGTTCTATCTTGATATCAAACGGAGGAGACGACATCAAATGGAAACCTTAATACGCAAAACGACGCTTGCAATAACGTTTAAATTAGTGAAACGGGCTGGTTGAATCGGCCAAACTTAAGACCTACATCAAAATCAAACCACGTAACTCAAAGTTCAGATTTGAGGAGAAGAAGACACACCAAGCATCACCCGTGAGAAAATTTCGCTTTAGGTCGGGAGAAAAAAAATTATGAACCAAAACAATAACAAAAAAAAGTCATAAAATAAAGAGAAAAGCCCAAACATTTCAGGCCCAAAATCGTGGCGCTGACGTGACTTAGTGACGTGGATCCTATGTGACACACTTTAGAATGAGAGAAACATCTCTTTATATAATAGATTAAATTGTATATTTTCTAATTATAAATTTAATTGTGTAATTTAATTATATCATTATTATTATTGTATTAGAGAGATATTAAGTTATTAACACTAAAACCAACTCCAACACTGGTATATTAATAGGTGTCTTAGAAATAAAAAATTAAAAAATATTGAAAGAAGATAAAAAAAAAGTCTCGCTGCAGGTGGGTGCAGAGATAATTTCCCTTCAAGATTAAAATCTTTTTCCACCATATGTCTTTCTTTTATTGGTCAGCTTATTTTTCTAAACAAATTTTCTTTTTTCTTTACTTTTGGATCCTCAATACAGGGTTTAACGCATGTGGTTGCCCTTATGATCTCTAAATTGTTTTATCAGTTTTTCATGAAGAAGTTATAATGATTATTTAATACTAGATAATTTTCTCGTGCTCATGCACGGACATGTATATTTATAAAATAAATCATCTTATTATATAAAGCTTGGTTTCAAAGTTACTAATTAACAAATTTCCCAAAAACATATTTAAAACATATTTTTCCTCTTTAAAATATTTCTACCCTTATAATGCCAATTTTCCTTTATTAAAATCCTAATTAAAAAAGTTAAAACAAAATAATAAAGAATCTTATCTTATTATAAAAAGGTTAAAACAAAAAAAATAAAGAATCTTATTTTATTATAAATATTTTTAAGTTATTATTAAAATAAAATGTCAAAAGGAAAAAAATATTATTATAATAAAAAGATTTTTATTATTTTTTATTAAATAAATATATTTTAATAAAAATTCAAATTAATTTTAATTTTAACAAAAAAGCTATTCCAAAACCAAATTGTAATTATCCTTTTTAAAAATATAAACCGAAAAAGATGGAAAAGACTATTTTATGCTGATTGTCCTTTATAAAAAATTTTAAAATTATTATTAAAATTAAACGATTTGTTAAAAATAAAAATGTCAAAAATAATCTTAATATTATTATAATAAAACGATTTTTAATAATATTTATTAAAATTAAATTATTTTCCAAAAAAGTCATAGTAATTTTAATTTTTTTTAAAAACTATTCCAAAACCTAATTGTAATTATCCTTTTTAAAATATAAACCTAAAAAAATGTAAAATACTATTTAATATTATTAATTTTATTTTTATCTGTTCAAGTTTAAGGAAAATCATTTTTCAAATCTGAAAACGTAAAAAAAACTTTTTTTTTCTAATTTTCCATTATTTAAATCATAATTAAAATGGTCATAAACTAAAACAAATTAACATAATAAAACAATTTTTTTTTACAAAGGCAATAGTTATTTTAATTTTATCAAAACCAATACCAAAACCGAGTTGTACGAATAATTTATTTAATACTAATTTTCCTTTCCTAAAATCATGAAGAAACTATAACTATAAATAAATAAAAATATTAAATCGTAATTGTATAATAAAACTATTTAAAAAAAGTAATACTAATTTTGAATCTTAAAAAAACCTATTCGACTGGAGTTGTCCTTTTTAAAATATAAACCTAATTTTTCTTTTTACACCTCATATCTTTTTCCTTTAAATGTTAATTTTAAAATTTTAAAATAATTTTTTTTCCTAAAATCATAAATAAAAGAGATTTTTAAGAAAATGTTTTTAATCTTTACTAAAATATGATTTTGTTTTTTTTTTAAATCCTGACCAAAGAGAATGTAAAATTTTACTAAATATTTTTAATTAACAAGAAAATTTGGAAGATTATTACTGATATTGAAAAAGCCTAATATTGAAAATGGGAACTTTTAAAAATAGTTAATATTAACTGGAATTAATTATTTGATAGTAACTATATTTTTCTTAATCCTAGACAAAGTAGAATTGTAAGAGATTATGTAATACTGATTTCTTTTTAAAAATATCCTTAAAGCTGTATAAGAATATCTGATAATTGTTTTCCTTTCTAAAAAATCTTAATCAAGAGATATTTGAAACATATTTTTAAGTCATAACCAAAAGAAAAATTTAAATAATTATTTGATAATATTTTAAAAGGGAATTTTATGATGAACATGATACTAAAAATTATATAATTAATTAAAGGAGTGTAGAATTAGTATTGATACAAATTGTAAAAATAGTAATTTTAAAATTATTTTTTAGTAACTAGAAATAATTATTTGATAGCAATTTTTTTTTGTTGAAATTCTAAAGATAAGATAAATTGTAAAAGTTTATATGACAATAATACTCTTTTTCTACATCCTAAACAAAAGAGTAAAAGGTATTAAATAGTATTTTTTATTTAAAATTGTAAATAAAAAGAAGATTTAATAAATAGAATGTGTTTATTTTAAAACAAATCATAACACAATAAAATTTTAAAAATGTTTTCAATAAAGCATTAAATTATTAAATAAGAAAATTTTGATGATATCATTGACTCGATTGGCGCTATTTGACTTTCAATTTTTTTCATAGGAAAATATATAGTTTCTTCTCTAATCTAAGTACAAATTTGATAGCGATTCATCTATGAACCGTTATTATAAAATAAATGTATTAACTTAAATTTATGTGTAACAATTGTCTTTTAACTATAAAATAAATCTCAGATAACATATACAAAAATCAACCACATAAAACTATGATAAAATAGTTTATTTATTTTATGTTTTTATTAAATTAAAACATCAAACAAACCCCGTTGCAACGCAACGGGCTCATATCTAGTATACAATAATAACTGATTGATATTTATTTTAATTTTAAATTAATTTATAGTTGGTATGTCTAATTTATATTATAATATTATATTACTTTAATTATATATATAATTTTAGATATGTTATATTTAGTCTATTTTATTGTTTTTACGGTCGATTTAGTTATCATTTAGATATATTGGATTCTATCTATTTCTCTGAATTCAACTATTATCTTTTATATTTTAAAATATTAAATTTTTGATTAATTGTTTTATTTGCATTTATGCTGGTTGTTATCTTAGAAATATAAGTATATTTAGTAAGATTATATATAACTTAAGATTTTTTTGTGCTTAGAAGGAAAAAAATAAAAACTAAAGTTTCTGATTCTAAATTACATACATAAGTAACTAATGAATTTCTAGAAGATTTTTGAACACATATCAATATTTACAATAGTTAACATATTTTATAAATTCTAAATAAATTTATGCTTTAGATTGTTTGGATGGAAAACTGAAATTTATTTTAAATAATTTTAAAAATAAAGATTCTGATTTGCTTAAATATTTGACTATGATTATATGAAGTTTCACAAACATAAAAACAAAAAATTAAAAATCAAAAGATTATTAAGAAAACAGATAATTTTAACTATTAAAATATAATACATCTACCTCGTTAAATTATATAGTGTTATGATATTTTAAAATAATTGTAGTTATTTTCTGTTTTTATGTTTGTGAAACTTAATATAACCATAATCAAAATACTTAAGTAAATCAGAATCCTTATTCTTAGAACATATAATTTTAATTATTAAAATATAATATATCTACCTCGTTAAATTATATAGTGTTATGATATTTTAAAATAATTGTAATTACTTGATCAAAAGATGTTTAATCATTAAATTTATTTTTAGTTATATCTTTAGTATCTCTTAAAATAGTCAGTAAAAAGTGATTGTTTTTGAGAAATTATACTATATAAGTAAAATAGAATTTATATTTTTACTGTAATTGTAAGATATTATAGTCAAATAAATATACTAAAAAATAATTTCAATAATACTAATTATAAAAAATGTCAGTTAAACATATATCAGTTTATGTTAGTTGATTATTTTATGTAATCATAATTATTTTGAAAATATATATATTTTATTGTTTAAAATTATTTTTTTAAAGAAAAAAAAATTCTTTTCTAGTAGCAATATTTTTTGTGTGAAATTTTTTTTTATGAAATCTCATTATACACATACATTGTTTTTTTATCTAAGAAGATATAGATATAAAGTATTTTATTACTTCAAAGGTATATTTTATGTTATTTAAAATATATTTAAAATTAATTATTACTATTTTTTGAACTTTCCTTTTTTTATCAAGCCATATTATATATACTTATATTTTCGTTTTTAATTAGTTTTGTAAATTTTATAAAGGTTTTCTTTTTATTTTATATTGTTATTTGGAAATTTTTAAAAAGGAAATAATATTTAATTATATTTTTAATTCATTAGGGGTATCATAGTAATCAACCAGCGTGAGAGTTAACGTAAGCGCGACACCTAAGAAAATGACTTCTCAAATAGTATTATAGAGATTTTGTTTTATTTATTTGCAATTTTTACCAAGATATGAACCTTCAAGTTGAGGATTGCCAAACAATCTCCTTTTCGATCATTGGCTTTAATACTTGTACTGATTTACAACCATTAGTTGAGGGACTAGCTTGAAATTTGAATAGCCTGACGGTGGCTAATGTACTTGATATGAATGTATGTAAATGTTGAGTCAGAAGAAATATAAGTTTTCTTGAAATATGTGGTAATTACGAGATCAACCTTTGTAAGCCTAAAGAGATCTCCCAATCATTTGGTGTCACATCAAAATCTTAAGTGATTTCACCCACCCGCTCGAGCTACGGCCGACAGCTTAAACCATATGTCGTCGTCACTACGACATCTGTATAGATTTTATTGGATAAGTATTTGGGACCCAGGGTTGATCTGTATGTTCAGCCAATCAACTTCTTGCATTAGATTCTTGACAGCGAATCAAAACGCTCCTCTGAGTTTATCTGTTCATAGTCTTTTTTTATTTTCTTATAACGATATCTCTTCTTTACATTAGTAATCTTATTAATCCTTTGATTTAAAATAACATTTCATGTGGAAGCACCATAGAATTAAGGTTTAAAGGTTAGATTATAGGATTATAAGATTAGAAGCACTATGGAAGCGCCAAGTTTGTAATTCGAATCTTAGACAATACAATTTCTTATAGATTATAAAATGCAAAGCTTATCAGAAGTTTTAGTATACTGTAGACAGAGTTATTCGTTGTGATCGTTAGTTACATGCTACAGAGAGAGCATGTCTATTGAGAGTGCCATACATGCATAACCATCTAGCGATTCTGGTGTTTCAGAGAGAACTTCTTCGTAGAAGTAATATTCATGGAGTTGTTCGTCACTACTACATGTAGTTGATCATATGTAATTGAATCAAATATTATATGATAATTTAATTGATACTTAGCGTTAAAAAAAAGAATAATTGTTACTTAGCCTGTAAAAATGAATAATTGTTACTTTTTACTTCAATTCTAGTTGATCAATGGTTTTGTATAAAGTATTTATTGAAAAGTAAATGTTGTTTTTGGAAATATCATGTATTATAGTTTTTCTCTTATGTTTACATTATATGTACTAGTGTACTCTTGCACTTCATGGATATATGTTGACTTATGGCTACAACTTAACATACATCCATGAAGTCACTTTTCTGAAAATAATTTGTAATTATGTTCAAATTAAGGCTTTTATATTTCATATCATGGAATGATATTATTGTTTCAGTTAATCAAATCAAGTTGTAGGAATAAATTGAAAATAACTTGTTATGCGTTAGCTAATTAAAAACATACATTTCCCTATTCAACTCCATCCGTCTACCTTCTTTTTATCCATTAATTTTACTATTTTTTTTTAGTTTTCTTTTTGAAACATACAATCCACTGAAAGTATATTTGGTGAAGTGTCTGACTAACATTTTCAGTATTCCTATGTCATGGATTCAATCATAAAAGAAATGTGAATTATTGTGGATTAATAAGAGTATGAGTATTAATTTTTACAGAAAAATCCATAAGTTAACTCAATTTTGTTGGATTTTCCAAAATGAACCTATTGTTTAATAGAAAAAGTGAGCGTTGTGACAGAGTTATAATTGGAATGCATTACAACATTGAATTGCCCATTACTATCATTTAAGAAACGCGGATTCATACCATAAGATCAGTGAACAAAACTCTTCACGGCATATATTCAAAGAACACAGCAAAACTCATTTATAAAATAAATAAAAAGTTGTCAAAATCTTTTGATAGAGAATTGTACAATGACAGACATAACAGTATTACATAATTTCCAAATAAGAAGATAGAATAGTAAATGCGAATGGTCCTGACCACTACATAGAGAAGCTGTTACGATCTTACCATTGGAGAAAGAAACTTAGGGGTGAGAGAGAAGCTTCACTGGACCAAAGAATGCTTCATTTTCATTTGAGATCATATCTCTTTAACTTATAACTAGTTGTTATCTTTCTATCAAAATCCTTTTTGGTCCCTTCTTTTGTTCTTACTCGTCTTTGTATAATACATTTCCCGTGTGAAATAGGATATAGAAGTCGAGTAAAACATCGACTATCATATTCATTTTTTGATTATTTACTGAGCATAATTATTATTTGTTGTTATACACACAATATAGTATAATATTGATGGTAGTAATTGTGATATTAGTAACATCGAAAGCAGAAATAATTGGCAGGGACTTTGCCAGTTCGACGCATTTTCTTTACTTTTTCTTGAACATGAGCTTCTTGGCTCCTCCTCTTCTCCTCAAGCTGTTTCTTGGCTCCATCAGCAATGACTTGGATCCTTGCTAATTTGGACTTATAATGCTGGTTATTTATTTCTGTTCTTTTCTGCAACTCACTCTTAATTACACAAATTTAAAACAAAATCAAATTATCTACTACCCGAGTATTTAAATATAAACACTAAAAGAATTTTTAGTCATTTTTATTATTGGAAAACAACCTTTCTTTTCTCCATTCTGAGTTTAGCTGCTACCTTTCTCTCATTTTCCCATCCCACAATTTCAGTTTTCATTTTCTCATACCTTCAAGTAAAGTTTATATTTCTTGCTAATCAATAAAAAAAAAACTAACTGTATACCTTGAATATTAATAACTAATTAAGAATGAATTTTGACCTCAATCTGATTTTGTTGAGTTGAGATTTTTCCCAAGAATCTGCTTTGCTTGTTCCTGAAGCAAGTCCCAATGTTCTAGACGATGAGCCAATCTCTTGTTCCCTACGATTTTCTTGTGGATTGTCCATCTTTTCTTTTCTGAAACTCTCCTCTGGGGAAAAGATTCAGCTAAAAGTTGATCAATATAGGCTAGCAGCCTCTTAGATAATTTTCTTTGTATTAATTTACCTCCAATAGTCAAGTCTTGAGTATATGATCTGTTCATTCTCTTTACGTCGGTTTTAGGTATTACCGGATTTGTTTTCTTCTTCCGCGACTTCTTGATTTCTTCTCTCATTCTATTCGCATTTTCTTTATAGGCTTCCTCCATTGATGTGATGACAAATGCAGCAGCCGCAACAGACGTCGCGAATTCGCTTTCTTTCTCGTTGTAGTAGTCATTTTTCTCGTACCAATATGCTTGGTTTTTCAGCCAGTTTAGTGCTGGATTATCTTCCATTAATTGATATTAAACAAGACAAACTTTTATCATACATTTTCCATAAAGAATGAATGTAAGGAGATGGTAAACAAATAATATCTACCGGTTATGGCCAATTCTGATAGCATTGGCAAATCCGTTTGTTTGTTCTCAGAAATTGAAACCCTATAGATCAATAAAAATGAATATTTGCACAAACGTTTTTTAACATATATAATGCGGTTAATTAGTCTTATTAAAAATCTATTTACACCATAAATAAAAATAAAATGGAGATTTGGAAGTGTATACCTTCTTTTTCTTTGCTTAACTAAATTATCCATTTATGTTTTGTCCAAGAGACTCAAGTAATGTTTGAGATTCATATGTATTTCTTATATTCTCTTATATACCATGAGAAGATTTGGTTGTTTGTTCATGAAGAAAAATAAACATAGAAATAAGCCAAATTCTTATTCCACTGTGAAGGAACATGCCAAGTATCAAAACATGTGATCTAATATGCTATTCCTCATGTAGATGTTTAGTCGCATAATAACTAAATAAAAGCCACCGTTTCCTTCATATTAAATTTCTAATTGTTTTTTGGGGGGGGCAAATTACACCATAGATGGAAACACGTGTTTAGAAGTTGATTGGAACTCGTTTGGGCCTTTGAGGAAAGAAGGCTTGTAGTCTCTGAAACGAAGTGAACCTTGGTACTCAACCTTGGTTCTTAGAGTGTAATGTGGGAAGTGGGAAGTCTTGCAACTTCTAGCTAGGTAGTTTGATCACTTTTGGGCTAATTTTCTTCTTATCTTGGGCCAAAGGGCCCTCAGTTCAGCTGAGCACTTCCAAACCACTAATAGTGGCAGTAAACTTGACCACCTCCCAGTTCCAAACAGGATCTGTCGGTTGAGTCCCTCCACCTCTACTTCTTGCGTTATGTGAGATCATTAGACTTCACAACTCGCCAATACAATCTCTATATAGGAAACTTGATAGGGTTAAATAAAAGAAAAAGGAGAGGAGGTGGAATGTAAAAGAAAATTAAAATGAAACCTACAAATACAACTCGGCTAGAAAGGATTCTACAGCGAGAAACACGTTTCTTTTAGATTCTGTGTGATATCACGCAACTATTTTTCTCTAATTTTTCCATTTTGAATAACCATTATGGCTATACCACTCATTACACGCTGCAGCAGTCACACCTCTCAACCAACAATGAAATCAATTATTTTGTTTATAGTTGTCCGTATTAGCTCATGGTTGTTTGTGTCCAAGTATGATTGTAGTGCCTAAACCAATAGCATGCAGCTTCATGTCAATCATTTTGTCGACCTTTCTCGACATATTTCCCCATCATATTCGTACACTCTTCTCGTTCTTTTCTTCAGATACAAGACTCACGTGTTTAGTATTGACAAGGTAATTTTCAAGAGATTATTTTTTATTTTATATTAAGTGTAAGGGTTTTTAGTAATTAAACCCGTCAAACTAAAAATGAATCAGAAAATAAACCTTCAACTAAAAATCCCTACAAAACAAATCCTCAACTTTAATTTTGTTAATGTTTGTTACACTCCGTCTAAAATACCGTGACGGAGGATGACATATGTTAATGGTTTATAAATTGAAGGTTTATAATGCAGAAAATTTAGTTCATGGGCTTTCTTCTGATTCGAAAATAATTAAGGATTTTTATACTAAAAATCATTTAATGTTTTAAAGCTTTATTATCATTTATGCATTGTTTAAAATTGATTTACTTTATAACCTTTAAAACTAATTTATTAATTATTATGCATTATTATCAAATTTATAACCATTTTCTAAAGATTCATAAATATTTTAATAATTTTACAAGTGATTAATAAAGCTTCATAAAATAAGAATAATAGATAAAAGATATTGATTTATTAATCAATAGGATACAATTATAACATATTGGTTCATAAATTAACAATTCTGCATTATTTTTTCGGAGCTAGTAGGAAGTATTACCCGAATATCAGAAATAGTGGAAATTAGAAAAGAAAATTAGCACCCTACTCTAAGTAGGAAGATTGATTTTATGAATTAATACTCTTTTACACTACCTAAGACCTAATATAACTTAATTTTAGAAATAATTTGTATTTGATAATGGCGACACTGTATTTAAAAAAAATTAAGTTCTATTAAGTCTTAAGTAATGTCGACGATAATTGATTCATGAGAATACTAATTTTCTTTTACCTATTTTCACTATATCCGACATTCGGGTCATACTCTCTACCTGTCCCAAAAAATAATGTATGATTATTCTTCTCACTGATTTATGAACTAATACGTTCTACTTTTATCTATTGATTAATAAAACAATATTTTTGATCTATTATTTTTGCTTTGTGAAGCTTTATTAATCATTTGTGAAATTATTAAAATATTTATGAATCTTTATAAAACGGCTATAAAATTCATAAAATGATGCATAATGATTTATAAATTAGTTTTAAGAACTAATAAATCAATTTTAAACAATACATAAATGATAAATGATGATAAAGCTTTTAAAACATTTTATGATTTGTAGTGATAAAAACCATCAACTATTTTTGAATTGGAAGAAAATCCTTCAACTAAATTTTCAGCATTAGAAATCCTTAATTTATAAATCATTAATATATGTCATCTTTTGTCACGACATTTTGTAAAGGGAATAAACATTAACGGAATTATAATTGAGGATTTTTGTAGCATTTTTAGATGAATGTTTATTTTACGTAGTTGAAGAGTTTAATTACTAAAAACCCTAAGTGTAATATGTATTTAAGGAAAAAAAGAAATAATTGATATGATATGGAGTTGACCAAATTATTCAGATTTGGTAACGTGTAACGCATCTCATGTGAGAATGACACGTCCCCTTTCTATTTTTGGTGAACAACTACATAATCTATTTCGTCGGCAAAGATTTCTACGCATTTAAAGGAAACTAATTGGAAAACGAAACTATTCATATTGGCAACGTAACCCGTGAATTCTGAGGTCACCCTTGTCAAATACTCCAAATACTACATATAATCCTTGATTTGATTTGATGATGTATAGCCATCGCAACGGTGCTACCTCTTAGAATTCTAAGTTTTTGATTTTTTTTATATTATTTTTTTATTTTAAATAAAAAAGTAATAACTAATTAATCGTAGATCGACATGTGTTGTGAGAACCCGTAAATAGTGTAAAAATTTATCAAAAATAATTTTTATTTAAAAATTATTAAAGATGAATTTTTTAAGTTTTTTTATGAAATCTACTAATTGTTTAATTATTTTTTTCTAAGAATTCCTTTTTAAGTATCATCGTTGCGGATGCTCTAATAATAAGGTCTATGACTATTTCTAGAAAAGTGGAATGTATATTTTATGTTGATATCATTACCAACAACACAGATGAAAAGGTTGATGTCTGTTCCTCTTTGATATTGGTGAAAATAATTGATGTAAAAAGTTTAGTAAGAGATGTCTCTCGATTGATGTGAATCCTGTTTCATATTATGTGGAGTAGAAATGAACGAGCGGATGCACTAGCTAAAGAAGTAAGAAGTAGAGGCTATTCATTTTCCTATATAGATCAGACCCGGTCAGATATAATTTTTCCTTAGATAATCGATTCGACTGGTGATCCTTTCATCTATATTTAGTTGTAGTTTCGAATTAACATTTAGAGTAATTTTAACAACAGTTTAGATGTCAGCAAATCTGTAGAAATAGTGAAATACTACACAGTTGCCTTTTTAAGGGAAATTATTGTAGTAGAAATAGTGTCGAACAAGTATCCCTCGTGAAAAGAAAAGAGATTTTCCCCGGTTAGGAAAAACCATTAAACAGGACCTACAGAAAAATTGAAATTGTCGGTTTGACGTTAGGTTGGTCAGTCAGAGATCTTGATTGATCGAACCGGGTCCCATTTATCAAAATAAATGAATATGTATAAAATTGTCGGTTTGACGTTAGGTTGGTAATGTAGCTTGTTTTTATTGATATATATACATAATGTTGCCCGTATTCAATTATTGCTTAATCTAGATAACGTGCACGAAAATATTGAATCTCGATATCCACAAATAGAATTAATAAAACTTAACTTTGGCTGTTACCTATGTTTTTGATTATATCGTAAATTTATCCGTTTCACTTTAATTATCGTTTTAAGTTTTTACACACAGATATTTAATTTTATATATTTTTAAGATAAAAATACAATTTCCTAACCACTTTGCATCCAATAGAAAAATAAAATATCATATAAAATTAATAATTTTTTCCCTGAAATTATAAAACGACACCTATTTTAAAACAGAAATTTTACTCTACAGTGACAAGTAAAGTGAAACGGAAGGAGTATTATTTTCGTTCTACAAAAGATAAAAGTTTTGGGAAAATTTTTTTACAAAGACAGAATTTTTTTCTGTTTCAATACAAAGTTTTAAATCGCAAAAATATTAATTATAATTTACTGAATTACAATTGGTTTAAATTTATTAAACATTGATATTCACAAAATCATTCATTTATAATACATATTCAATGTGTTTTTATATATGTATGACAAATGAAAAATATTATCTTTATGTGAAGGGAAAAATATATTATGATGAACATAAATGTTCTTATAAAAGATTACTAGAGCTTGGCTCGCACGTTCACTTGGATGTTTTTCTTACTTTTTATTAGAAATATTTATTTGTATAAGTGATATTATGTATTTTAAAATCTACACATTTAAATAATTGGTTAGAATGATATTTCTTGTTGAGTAATTTTATTTTATCAAATATATTATCCACATTTTTAAAAGAAAAAGTATTTTTATTTTCTTATAGTCAAAAATTTATGACAATGTATAATAAAATTGTTGTATATACTATTTAAAATATATGGTGCTATATATTTTATACTCTTAAACATTTATCATACTTAATTTACATTTTTTTATTTTATATAAAAATATATGTAACATAATATATATATAGCTTTAAAAACAATCTCGTTCATTAAATAATATGAAAATATATATTGTATAGATTACTTTTATTTTAGTTATTACTAATAATTAATAAAAAAATATAATTATATAGCTTTAAAAAGAATATTGTTCATTAACTATTTAAATCTAGGTTTATTAATTATTTCCAAACACACACACACACACACATATATATATATATATATAGTAATAAAATAGAAAAAAACAATGAATAGTAAAAGCTATGTTTACCTATTATTGTTGTCGTGATTTTTAGTTTTTTTAACGCTTATTTATTCTGATATTACAATTATGAAAAAGATTATATAGACGATTCCACAGCCGACAAACTACATGCCTTATGATGATTTACACCTAACTTCATCACATGAGTCATCATATAAAGGTTCACGCTTCGCTGAGTTTACTTGCACCAAATTGAAGATTTCTTGTAAACCTTTCTTTTGTAGCCTGCATAATTGTTTAATAAATCTTTTTTTGCCGAAAGTTGAACATGGACCTTTTGATGTAGAAGTATTAATGAACCCTCAGTCAAACCACTAGACTAAGGGAGTTTCCACAGTCATGACTTTTAGTTAATTTTGATTTTAGAAATACATTAGTTAAGCATGAAAAAAACATAGAATCCTAAAAGATAGGTTAATTAATAACTTCAATTGCATACCATTGTTAATAAGTTGAAAAACTAAGGAGTATTATATTTTTGTACTTCTCTTTGAACAATATAGATAACTTTGATTTAAGTATCATACAACTAATGTTGATTATTCAGTGTGGTAAATGATACAATATGAATCTCTTGATTCTATTATACAAATATCCCTTATATATATTAAAAGAGAAGCATTACAACATTTGAAATATGACATGTGTCATCACGAGAATGATTCTTAGAATTCCCTAAAAAATATGTTGGTCCATCTCAATATAAACTATAGTTTTCATTAAACTAACCATAAAATTAATTATTAATATAAAAAGTTATTCTTCATTCTTTCCTTAAAGGAAAGCTACGGAATTATCTTATATGATTAAAATATATATGACAATTAATGATTTTGAATAATAAAAATTTACTAACAATTTCTATAGCCTCTATCATTTTTGTTTAATTCTTTGTTATTAAAATTAATTACACAATTACATTAATCATATAATACAATTTTAGATTTTTTCGTAGATGTTGTATTTTGAATTTTTTTAAACAGGTATATATTACTAAAATTGTTAAAAGTCTCTCATAAACCTTTCTAATCAATGGTTTAAATGTTTTGCTTTAATAAGATACAAATGATTATAAAAGAATATGAGTTAGTGGACAAAAAAAGAATATGGGTAAGAAGTTTTTTAATAGGTGTTTATATATATATATATTTAATGTTGTTTAAATCAAACAATATGCCATATAAAAATACATATATTTTGTTACTTTTTGAAAAAAGTATTGAGAATTTAATTTTTTAATTTTGGTATTTTCACTGAATTTTTAAAAATTATTATAAATTACTAAAAATATTTAACATCCCACATTAAAAAACTTTACCAATAATTTAAATTTTGTTATAAAAATGCACATATCATAAAATTATATGAGTAGAAACCTTATTTAATAAATATCCGTATTAAAAATATATTATATACCTATGTTAATATCATGTAATTTAATTATATATCATAGTCAATAAATAATACTGATTGTTTTGATTTATATACCATAAAATGATTGTAAATAAACAAGACTGGTTGTTTGATTTAAATGTGCGCTAATTTAGTTATATACATAATAGTTACTGATTTCCCAATTATAAAATATAGGTTTATTACTTTATTATTTCATAATACCAAAAACATAAAATGAATATTAATATATAAATATAATTTGTATATAAAATGTTTATCCCGCGTAAGGCGCGGATCTTAACCTAGTGATATTATATTTTAGAAACTGTAGTATACAAATATAGCTCAGTAGTAAATTAATCAAATCAAATAAACTAAAACCGGTTAGTTAAAATATAGTAATCTATAAAAAATACAGTTATATGAAAATGATATGATATAAAGACTAATCAAGCTATAAGTTTATTAATATAATTTAATGCAATAAAATCCAATAGAAAAGGAAAAAAAACTGACAAACAAAAAAAGTCAACTATTTATAGAATGCCCCATGAGCCATGAGATCAGACCGCGACAAACAAAATCAACATTATAATCATTCTGTCTCCGACCACCAACAAAGATGGTGTCAGTGATACCAGAGCCAATTAAGAGCCAATCAAAGACGGTATGTGTGATAGGCGCAGGACCATCAGGGTTAGTGTCGGCGAGAGAGCTAAAGAAAGAAGGGCATAAGGTGGTGGTGATGGAGCAAAACAACGAGGTAGGAGGGCAATGGCTATACCAACCAAACGTGGAAGAAGAAGATCCATTGGGAAAAACTAAAACCCTAAAAGTACATAGTAGCATTTACTCGTCCTTGAGGTTGATTTCGCCGAGAGAGGTAATGGGTTTCTCTGATTTTCCGTTCACGGCTAAGGAAGGAAGAGACACGAGGAGATTTCCTGGTCATGAGGAGCTTTGGTTGTATCTTAAGGATTTTTGTGAGGTGTTTGGGTTGAGAGAGATGATCAGGTTTAATGTTAGGGTTGAGATTGTGGAGATGGTGAATGATGATAAAGATGTTGATGATAATATAAAGAGATGGATGGTGAAAAGTGTAGAGAAGAAGAGTGGTGAGGTTATTGAAGAAGTGTTTGATGCTGTTGTTGTTGCCTCTGGCCATTACTCTTATCCTAGATTGCCTTCCATTAAAGGTATATATACATATACATATATGTGTGAAGAAATTAGTTTTAAAATTCAAAAGTTATTAATGGTAGTTACAAGCCAAAAATGATGGTATTGATTATAATATTTTATGTGTTTATAGGAATGGATCTGTGGAAGAGGAAGCAACTTCATAGCCATATCTACAGGGTGCCTGATCCTTTTCGTGATGAGGTGAGGATAATTGATTGATAAAACTCGATAATACATATGTAATAGTGATGCATATTGTATAATGTTAGGTGGTGGTGGTCGTTGGTTGTTCGATGAGTGGACAAGACATATCAATAGAGCTTGTGCAAGTTGCAAAGGAAGTTCATCTAAGTGCCAAATCACTTGACGTTCCTCCTGGCTTGTCTAAAGTCATTTCAAAACATCATAACTTGCATCTTCATCTTGAGGTACACTCTCACCATCACCATGTTAATTAAAATTAATAAATATGAAATATAGATTATTAAAAAAGATTGTTCATATATTTCGAATGGTTGTAGATCGAATCTCTAGAGGAAGACGGACGGGTCATTTTCGTTGATGGGTCTTGTATTGTAGCTGACACCATTTTGTACTGTACCGGGTAAGTTCGTTTTCCTTTCTTTTACATCATGGTAACTTAGTTTTTGTTATTAAAATCAATACGTATTTTCTTTTTGACATCAAACGACTGATTTATTACTCAAACGACTTTTCTCTAAACGAAAGAACTTAATTAGATTCGAGTTCACTCACAAAAAAATATCTAGATATTTAGTATAAAAATAGAGAATCTATTCTTTTTTTTCAAAAAAAAAGTAAGATCTTGGAGATTGTGTAATGCTTACTCTCAAACTTTTTGTATACAATGTAGTTATATTCTTTGTTTCTCTCTTCATATTTGGATTCCTATCTAATGATCCAGGACGTAATCCGGGACGTGAAGAATAAAAAAGAAAGGTCTTTTATTACTTTATTTATTTGTGGAAATTAGTGGAAATGTGCGAATTTTTTTAGGATTTTCTCTATTTCACATCATCAAAAAACGGAAGGGAAAGAGAGAGGTGGTTTGGATAACCAAACCGAAATAGAACAACCAACGTACACAAGCTTACGATTATATACTATAAGAATGAACAAAATATATATAATGTGGGTTAAATAACTCTAATTACATAAGTATGTATCATTTATATTTTCAAAAATACTACAATTTGATTCGTAAAAATGGCTTAATGAAGTGTATTACACACATTATAATTATTATTATCCTTTATCAGCATTCATGGAAATTGAAATATATGGCCTTGATCTCTAATAGATATATATATATATATATATATATATATATATATATATATATATATATATATATATATATATATATATATATATAGCATGAAATTATTGGCATACTACTCAATCATTAATAATACTTCAATTCAGTTGAAACAGTGGACTACAAATCTTGTCAAGATTTCTTTACACGACAACGTCTTTTTCTTATCCCTACTTGTTGGGACCGAGTCAACCGACACCGATATATTCATTCAAAAAAAAAAAATGTTAAACAAAATATTGATTCCATTTAGAATAAACATTTGTTTTTGAACTTGGAATAAACATTTCTCGTTATAGTTTTCTTGTCAACAAATTTTTTATATATAAAAGTAATTCAAGTAAGTGATGTGTAAATATGGATGCATAGATGTGAGAATCCTAATTAATTTTTTTTCCTTTTTACGACTAAACGTGTGCACACTTGGTTAGGTATTTGTACAAGTTCCCATTTCTTGAGAGTAAAGGAAGAGTAGAGGCTGATGATAATAGAGTAGGCCCACTCTTCGAACATACGTTCTCACCTTTCCTCTCTCCTTCTCTCTCCTTTGTCGGAATCCCTCGAAAGGTAATAAAATGATTTTGTCCGCTAAACTAATACTAGTCATATGATTATCAATCAATCTATGGTTAATTCAACGTTGGTGTTACGAGATTTTGCAGCTGATAGGGTTCCCATTCTTCGAGTCACAAGCGAAATGGATTGCAAAACTTTTGTCAGGCAAAACTTCACTTCCTTCCTTTGATGAAATGATGCAATCAATCTCAGAGTTTTACATCGCTAGAGAAGCCGCTGGAATCCCCAAACGCAACACTCACGACATCTGCGATTTCAATGTAACAAAATCTCGCGGTTTTCACTCTCTTTTAGGTCAAAGATCGATCATTAATAATATATATTAATCTAAATCTTTGTTTATTTCTTCATTACATGGTGTTTGCAGTATTGTGATAAGTACGCGGACTACGTTGGATTTCCACATCTGGAGGAATGGAGAAAGGAGCTGTGTATGTCGGCTTTGTTGAACTCCATGGAAAATTTGGACACTTATCGAGATTCTTGGGACGACGATGATCTTCTTCAAGAAACCCTTCAAAACCCTTATTTTACCCAACTAGCTACTCTTTAGAAAGCTTGTGATCAACTTTAATATGATTGTTAATAACAATAAAATCTCAAACTTTCTGCGATATGTTATTATGTTTGACCATAATAAGCCGATTAAAAGGGATCTATACTATTATTTGCGAAGTGATTTTTCGCAACGGAGCTCTCACGTTAAAAGTTAGAGCGGTTAATATCGTTTATACCCTTAATGAATAAATATATAAAGCATCCAATAATAAAAACGAATTTAATATTTATTTGATTAAATAAATGATTTAAATTACTAACAATGATAAGAATTATCCATAATCTAAATATATATTTAAAAATAAAAAGATAATTCCTATATATATTGTGTTGTTATCCAAAAAATATATTTAGTCAAAAAATTCAAAAACAGAAAAACATAAATAAATATTCATAAAGTAAAATTTTTAATTGTATATAATTGAAAATAGAAAATTCAAAAAATTATAATACGTAATTATTTTCAAATTAAACGAATATAATAATATAATATAATGATATATATTTGTGAAGTTATTTTCGCCTCTGGGCTCCGCACTAGGTAATGCGGGCATAATTTTTTTATAAATATTTATTAGTTGATGTTTCATTAATTTAAAAATCAGCATAGTGTTATTATTTATGTTTTCAAAAAGTAAAAATCAAACATCAAATAATTATCAATGATAAAACTCAAACATCAGATACTACTTAACACTATGCTGATTTTTATTTAAATATTAATCAAACAAAAACATTTGTATAAAGATACGTTTAATTATATAATTAAATATTAGATATTAAAAATTAGAACGGTTCAAGTTAATGATATCTTTAATGAAATTTATATATTTATATATAAATTAGTTAAAAACGAATTTTATGTTAGTGATAGAAATTTATATGTCATTATATTTCGCAACGGAGCTCTCACGTTTACAGTTAGAGCAGTTAATATCTATTTTATCCTTAATGAAATTTTTATATATAAGTAATTTTATAATTAAAAACGAAATTTAAAAAATAAAATTAGATTAGTATGTTATTATCTTAGATAACTGAGAATAATTAATATAATAAGTTTATAAAAAATCAAAAATAAGAATTCTTATATATGTTATTATTATCTGAATATAATATTGTAACAATATGATAATGCTTCTATATATTAATTTTATATATAATTGATTTTTGCTTTTGAAAATAAATAATAGCATTCTATTATAAAATAAAAATATAAAAATCGATTTTAATTAAATATTAATCAAACAAAAACATTTTTATAAAGATACTTTTAATTATATAATTAAAATATTAGATATTAAAAATTAGAACGGTTCAAGTTAATGATACCTTTAATGAAATTTATATATTTATATATAAATTATTAAAAATGAATTTTATGTTAGTGATAGAAATTTATATGTTATTATATTAATTAATTTATTATAAATTGATAGGATAATTATCGACATTCATGCATATTTAAAACATAAGATATCTTATAGAATATTATATAGTTACCTGAAAATAATCTTTTTATTATGAAAAATAAAAATGTGAGTTATAAAACCATTTAAAATTAAATATTAAGAAATAATATAAATATATTTTCAAAAATACTTTATTATGTGGATGTTTTTCAACACTATAATAAACATACAGATTTTGATGAAAATTCATATAAAACATTTTAATGTTTGATTTAGGTTTTTTAAAAAATATAAAAAATAACTTATAATTGTATTTTAGAATTAATAAAACTAAATATAATAAATATTCGTAAGAAAATTATGCCCGCATATGCGGGCACAACACCTAGTATATACTAAATGGAACCAAGAAAACGTAACATGAGATCGTTTGATCAAAGGAAATGAATAGATTCATCTTCAGTACTTACAAACAGATTGAAATGCTCGTTTGAAACTTAACACGTTTGTTTTAGACTTGTGTTGCTCTTAGTTTCTTTCCTTAGCTTTTTTCCCATAGTTCCACGTATAATAGTTTGAATAGTAACCGACTATGTTATAAGTTTGTTACGTATTACACGAGAACTAGAGCCTTAAGGTTGCCTTTCAATCAATAATTATGCATTGATTGTTTTGTTAATATGTACTTGTCTGTATTAGCTCGTTCTTGCTTGTGTCCAAGTAATGATTGTTGGAACGTTTACAACCATTACATGAAAATATCTACGCACCAATCTCGTGGTCTTTTCCAAAATACGTCTTATTCATACACTTTTGTCCTTTTTAAACCAAAATTTTGACAGATACAAATTTAATGGGAATACAAAAAAGTTCATAATTATTTGGTGAAAGGGATACGATACCTAACCAAATTATTTTGATTCATAACGTGCGATGATATCTCACTAAGATGTGAGATGAATGGTAACTAGTATATAGATCCCTCGGCTGATCAGTATGAGTGGTGAGATGAATGGTAAATAGGATGGATCTCTCGGCTAATTAGTTAGTGGTAATGATCATGACTTATCTGACATGAGCAATCTCCTAGCTGCTCAGGGCATGATTAACCCCGATCTCTTAACCGAAGTTCTTAACTCATGATTATTTGACACTTTTAAATTTTTTTATATACTTTTTAGCTAAGATAACGACTTTTATTTAAAAGACGGTTCTTAGTTTTTCTTAGTTAAAATCTAAGAAAAGTTAAGAACCATCTCTTAATCTAAGCTAAGAGCATCATTAACGCCGTCTCTTAGACAGCTCTTAGGGTAATTATAACTTAAAAAAAAGGAAAAAAATGTAATAAATGCAAGAGTCGCCTCTTAGTTAAGGACTGGAAGAGGCGGGTTTTAGAGGATACGTGTCAACCACACGCGTTAAAAAAAATGAGTCTTTTCTCTTCTCTCTTCTCTCTTCGTCTCTTCTCTTCCTCTCTATTGCTTTTCTCTGTCTGAACCACAAAGCAAACAATAGCGTCCGAATTTCAATCAACTTGGATCTCGCTCAGTCTCCATGTCCGGAGAAGAAGAAGAGAACGCCGCCGAATCAAGATCGGAGACGGTTATTGCAAATAATTTAGTCTCGGATCAGAGAAAGACCAAATAAGATCTCACCACAGCTATCAAACTGCAGTTTCAAAACAGCACGATTCAGACACAGGACAATCTCAGTTTTAACTAGTAGTTCAAGATGTTTTCTTCATACATATATACTAAGATAGTAGAAAAAAAGCGAGGTCAGGGACCAACAAAAACTACCAAAAGTTCTAAGCTTTACACAAATGAACAACATAAAAGCATACTACGAGAGTTTCCTTACACTTTGACATTGACAAAGCAATCCTTCTCTCTCGTTCTTCAAGTTCTTTTCTTTTTGAATGACATTTTCCTCTCGTTGATTTAAGCTTCTCTTTTGTTCAGGCATTGAGTCTTCCTTTTCTTGAAGCTTTTTCTCCAATTCATGAAGGTACTCTTTGCTTGCGGAAAGTCTTCATATGATTCTCGCCTGTGTTGCAATAACATACAAGTTATACATACTAACAAAAAGATCTGAATTTTACAGTCGTCTAACGAATATCCACCTTGTTTACCCTTTATCAATGAAAGCCATTCTCGCCTTTTCAAGCTGCCAAGAGAATTCAGAAACTATAGTTGCCAGAGAATGATGCCAATAGGTAACATTGTCGTAGAGAACATAGCATCAAGATAGTCAACAAAATTGTAACCCTAGACCCAGGAACAGATGGTCAAGACAAATCGAATCCCAAGCCTAAAAAGCCCAAATCGAAACCCTAAGAAAGAACTAAGAAAACTAAGATACAGAGTCAGAATTGGAAACATACTTCTTTCAGAGACTTGGTCTTGGAAGCTTTCCGAGAAATCATCGTTGTCTTCGTCTTCATCGTTTTCTGAGACGAAGGAGCCCTGATTTGCAATCCGTACTTCTTCATCTTCAGCCAGATTTAGATTCAGATTCAGATTAAGATTAGATTATGAGCCAAACCAGAATTGGTGGGTATGGAGTTGGTGCTTGATGCATGAATCGATGAGGGTTCAGACTCGTGTGATGGAGCCGTGAATAAGGGAGATGATGTTTGAAAAAGAAAGTCGAGTAGCGGAAAACCAAAAAAAAAAAAAAGTGTTCCCTCTAAAATAAAATTTCAGCCATAGGAGTGATTCTGCTTTCCCGCTTAATGAATTTCTTTTCTAGTGCAAATGCAACGCTACGAAAAAGTTGGGATCAGATTTAACTATTTTTAGTAGCAGTTCGTGAATTCGTGCTACCGCGAACTGCTACCAATATCCATATTTCTTGTAGTGTTAGTTAACTTTATATCTCTTATTAAGAAGATGGTTCTTAGTTTTTCTTAGTAAAAATCTAAGAAAAATTAAGAAACATCTCTTAACCGAAACTAAGAATTTCAATTAAGAGATTGGGCATAATGATGGTCTCGGTAACTTACAAAAAATAACTATATATGGACATTCGAATAGCTATTAATTAGCTAGTGACCAACAAAAAAAACACCAACTATTTAATAAAAAAAGATAGACCCAATCTCGTTATCAATTTTTATAACCTAATTGTTTTATTCATACATATTGTTGTCATTTTCTAAAAAGGTTCGGCTGATGCAATTTTAAAGTTTTTGGCAGACGAAAATGATAAGTAATAATATGTACTAAATGATGGAAATTAACATGGTACCTAGCCAAATTACTCAGATATGTAACGTGCAACATGATGTCACTAGCATTTTTATTTTATCAATACAAAAAAAAATTGACCAGGAAAAAAAATTTATAAAATTTATTTTTGTTGTACACAAGCAACATTTCTAATATTTTAATGAGTAATTTAATAAAGTTTCAAATTTCAACTAATTCAGTGGAATAACCTCTATAAAATCTGTAAGTTCTGGAGAAACGCAGACAAATAACGTCTCAGACCTCTTTAATTTTCATCACATGTCAGTGCATAATGAAGTTATGTATTAAAACAAAATATCATATTTTCTAATATATCTTACGAAAAGATCAATTTTTTTCCCGATAAGTGCTATATATACTAAAGTTTAGCCTCATTAATGTTTTAAATATATAGCCACACTCTAAATGTATTAATGTATTCTAAACATATTTTCTAATTTTCCAATGAGTAATTTTTTAAACTTCATATACGACCTAATAGGTGTACTAACCCCTATAAAATCTCAATTTTCTAGAGAAATTAAAACAGAGAAGGTTTCAAACCTCTTTAATCGTCATACTATGCATATCCATGATGCAACTATGCATTAAAAATAACATATTTTCAAATTTATCTTGAAATATGTTGGTAAACCCCTACGAAAAGATTGAATTTTTTGATAAATACTATCTATACTCTTTAGCCTCTTTATTGTTGTTTAAAAATAATAACCACATTGCAAATTTATATATAATTATGTTAAACTTATTTTCATGGTACATGAGCATCATATCTAATTTTCCAACGAGTAATTTATTTAAATTTTATATACCACTTAATAAGTGGAGTAACCCCTATGAAAACTCCATTTTCTAAAGAAACGAGAACACATAAGGTCTCAAACCTATTTATTTTTCATACAATGTCAGTGCAAAATGCAGCATTTAATAAAACAAAATACCATATTTTATAATATATCATGAAATATGTGGATTAATCCATACAAAAAATCGAGTTTTCAGATAAATATTATATATAGGTTTCTTAGTTTTGTTTAAAAATACCTAACCACTTTCAAATTTTTTATTAATGTACTAAACTTATGTGCATGGTAAATGGACATCAGTTGTAAGTTTTAACTAAAGAATTTATTAAAATTCATATACCACCAAAATCAATGAACTAAACCCTATGAAATTACTATTTTCTAAAGAAATTTGGACAACTAAGGTATCAAAACTCTGTCATATTCGTCATATATCAGTGTTGGATACAGCTATGCACTAATTAAAAAAATTCATTTTTTTCTAATTTAGCTTTAAATCTGTGAGTTACTCTCTACGAAAAGATAAAGTTATCCATGAATTTAGCATTTTTCGTGTTGTTTCAAATATCTGACCACATTAAAAATTTATACTAATGTATCTTAAATTTATTTTTATCGTACATGGACATCAGTTATAATTTTTGAACGAGTAATTTAGTAAAACTTTATATACCACGTAATCAAGAAACTAAACCCTATGAAATCTCTATATTTTAGACAAATTGGGACAAAAAAATGTCAGAGATTCTTGATCTTCATCATATATATAAGCTGAATGCATCTATGCATTAAAAAATAATGTATTTTTTAATTTATCTTCAAATCTATTGGTTAACCCCTACAAAAATATCGAATTTTCCGATGAATGCTATATACTGAAGTTAAAGTTATTTCATGTTGATAAAAAAATGCCTAGTCACATTATATATTTTTATTAATATATGTTAAACATATTTTCATGTCAAGGACATCGATTCTAATATTTAATGAGTAGTTTAATACAACATCATATTCCACCTAATTATGTAGACTAAAAACCCTATAAAATATGTAACCTTTATAGAAATACGGACAAATAAGATCCAATACCTCTTTAATTTTCATCACATGTTCCTCAATGATGAAATTAAGAATTAGAGTAAAATGCCGTATTTTCTAATTTATCTTACGAAAATATCTAGTTTTTTTTCCAATATATGCTATATATATTAAAGTTTAGTCTTATTAATGTTGTTTTACAAATACCTAACCACAATAAAAATTTATATTTATGTATTCTAAGAAAATTTACATGGTACATGAGCATCATTTCAAAATTTTCAACGAGTATTTTTTGGGAAAATTCAGATACGTTCTAATTAGTTGATTAACCCTTATAAAATCTCTATATTCCATAGAAACGGAAACACCTAAGGTCTTAAACATATTTAATCTTAAAACTATGTCATTTTGATGATGCAGCTATACATTAAAACAAAAATACTATATTATTTATTTTAACTTGAAAATGTGGATTAACTTCTATGAAAAGATTAAATTTTCTGATAATATTATCTCTAATATTTAGCCTCTTTAGTGTTGTTTAAAATTAAATAATCACACACTATATATACATATATATATATATATGGTAAACTTAATTTTATGTTACATGGAGATCATTTCTAATTTTTAGTGAGTAATTTATTTAAACTTCATATACCACCTAATAAGTGGACTAACCTCTATAAATACTCTTCTTTTCAGGAGAAACGGGAATACCTAAGGTATCAAACCTCTTTAATCTCCATACTATCTCACTGCATGATGGAGCTATGCATTAAAACAAAATTCCATATTTTCTAATTTATCTTTAAAATGTGGGTTACACCCTACAAAAAGATCGGGTTTTCCGTTAAATGTTATATATACTAAAGTTTAGCCTCTGTAGTTTTGCTTAAAATACCTAATCACATTCAAAATATATCTTAATATAATAAACTTATGTTCATGGTACATGGGCATCAATTCTAATTTTCAACCGAGAAATTTAATAACACCTCATATACCACTAAAATTAGTGAACTAAACCCTGTGAAATATTTATTTTCTAGAGAACTTTGGAAAACAAAATATCGAAAATCTTTGATATTCATCCTATACCAGTGCTGGATGCAGCTATGCATAAATACCAAAATTCCATATTTTCTAATTTATCTAGAAATCTGTGGGTTAACCAACCCCCTACGAAAAATCGAATTTTTCCAATAAATGCTATTAGTACTTAAGTTTAATCTCTTTAGTGTTGTTTAAAATATCTAACCACATTAAAAATTTATACCAATGTAGCTTAAATTTATTCTCACGGTATATTTACCCTATGAAATCTATATATTCTAGAGGAATTGGGACAACAAATGTGTCACAAATCCTTGATTTTCATCATATATTTGTGCTGGATGCATATATGCATTAAAAGAAAAGTAACATGTTTCTATTTATCTTGAAATTTTTGGATTAATCCCTAAAAAAAGTTTGAGTTTTCCGATATTTGCTATATACTGAAGTTTAAACTTTTTCCTGTTGATTAAAAAAAAATACCTATTCACATTATACATTTATATTAATGTATGTAAAACTTATTTTCGTCGTACACAGACAACATTTCTAATATTTTAATGAGTAATTTAATAAAACTTCATATTCCACCGAATATAATGGACTAATCTTTATAAAATCTGTAATATCTGGAGAAACATGAACAAATAAGGTCTTAGATCTTTTTAATTTTCATCACATATCATTGCATGGTTATGAATTAAGACAAAATACCATATTTTTTAATTTATCTTACGAAAATATCAAATTCTTTTCCAATAAATGTTATATATATACTAAAGTTAAGCATCATCAATATATTTGTTTTAAATACTTAACCACACTCTAATGCATATTAATGTATGCTAAACATATTTTCATGGTACATAGGGATCATTTCTAATTTTGCAACGAATAATATTTTTTAAACGTTCTATACAATCTAACTAGTGTACTAACCCCTATAAAATATCTGCTTTCCAGAGATATGAGAACACCTAAGGTCTCAAATATATTTAATCTTCATACTATACCAGTGATTGATGCATCTATGAATTAAATAAAAAATTATATTTTCTAATTTATCTTTAAATGTGCTGGTTAACCTCTACAAAAAGATTGAATTTTCCGATAAATATTATCTATATTATTTAGCCTCTTTAGAGTTATTTAAAATACATAACCACACTCCAAATTTATATATGTATGCTAAACTTATTTTCAGTGTACATGGGCATCATTTTAAATATTTCAATGAATAATTCATTTAATTTTCATATACCACCTAATAAGTGGACTAGTCCCTATAAAAAATAATTTTCTGTAGACACGAGAGCACCTAAGATATAAAATATCACTTTATTCTTCATAATATTTCACTGCATGATGGAGAATTCATTAAAACAAAAAACATATATTTCTTAATTTATCTTGAAATATTTGGCTTCAACCAAATAATTTAATAAAATTTCATATACTACCAAAATAAATGAACTAAACCCTATGAAATCTCTATTTTCTAAAGAAACTTGGACAACTAAGATATCAGAACTCTTTGATATTCATCTTATATCAGTTCGGATGCAGCTATGGATAAATACAAAAATTCCATAATTTTTAACTTATCTTGAAATATGAGGGTTAAACCCTACGAAAAGATCAAGATTTTTTTCCAATAAATGCTATTTGTACTTAAGTTTAGCTTGTTTAATGTTGTTTAAAATACTTAACCACATTCAAAAATTATACTAATATATCCTAAATTAAATTTCATGGTACATGAGCATCAGTTATAATTTTCCAATGAATAATTTAATAAAACTTTATATACCACGTACATCAAAGAACTAAACTCTCTGAAATTTCTATATTCTAGAGAAATTGAGACAACAGAGGTGTCAGACATCCTTGATCTTTATCCTATATCTGTGTTGGATGCATCTATTCATTAAAATAAAATTACCATAATTTATAATTTATCTTGAAATTTATGCTTTAACCCTACAAAAATATCAAGTTTTCTGATAATTGATATTTACTGAAGTTTAAGCTCTTTCATGTTGACTAAAAATACCTAATCACATTATACATTTATATTAATGAATGTCAAACTTAATTTCATGGTACGTGGCATCGTTCTATTATTTTAATGAGTAATTTAATAAAACTTCATATTCCACCGAATATAATGGACTAATCTTTATAAAATCTGTAATATCTAGAGAAACATGGACAAATAAGGTCTTAGATCTTTTTAATTTTCATCACATATCATTGCATGGTTAATTTATGAATTAAAACAAAATACCATATTTTTTAATTTATCTTACGAAAATATCAAATTCTTTTCCAACAAATGTTATATATAATAAAGTTTAGCCTGATCAATATATTTGTTTTAAATACTTAACAACACTCTAATGTATATTAATGTATGCTAAACATATTTTCATGGTACATAGGGATCATTTCTAATTTTGCAACGAATAATATTTTTTAAACGTTCTATACAATCTCACTAGTGTACTAACCCCTATAAAATATCTGCTTTCTAGAGATATGAGAACACCTAAGGTCTCAAATATATTTAATCTTCATATTATACCAGTGACTGATGCATCTATGAATTAAATAAAAAAAAATATTTTCTAATTTATCTTTAAATGTGCTGGTTAACCTCTACAAAAGGATTGAATTTTCCGATAAATATTATCTATACTATTTAGCCTCTTTAGAGTTATTTAAAATACATAACCACACTCCAAATTTATATATATGTATGCTAAACTTATTTTCATGGTACATGGGCATCATTTTAAATATTTCAATGAGTAATTTATTTAATCTTCATATACCACCTAATAAGTGGACTAGTCCCTATAAAAATAATTTTCTGTAGAAACGAGAGCACCTAAGATATCAAATATCACTTTATTCTTCATAATATTTCACTGCATGATGGAGAATTCATTAAAACAAAAATCATATATTTTTAATTTATCTTGAAATATATGGGTTCAACCAAATAATTTAATAAAATTTCATATACCACCAAAATAAATGAACTAAATCCTATGAAATCTCTATTTTGTAAAGAAACTTGGACAACTAAGATATCAGAACTCTTTGATATTCATCTTATATCAGTGTTGGATGCAGCTATGGATAAATACAAAAATTCCATAATTTTTAACTTATCTTGAAATATGAGGGTTAAACCCTACGAAAAGATCAAGACTTTTTTCCAATAAATGCTATTTGTACTTAGGTTTAGCTTGTTTAGTGTTGTTTAAAATACTTAACCACATTAAAAAGTTATACTAATATATCCTAAATTAAATTTCATGGTACATGAGCATCAGTTATAATTTTCCAAGGGATAATTTAATAAAACTTTATATACCACGTACATCAAAGAACTAAACCCTCTGAAATTTCTATATTCTAGAGAAATTGAGACAACAAAGGTGTCAGACATCCTTGATCTTTATCATATATCTGTGCTGGATGCATCTATTCATTAAAATAAAATTACCATAATTTATAATTTATCTTGAAATTTATGCGTTAACCCTACAAAAATATCAAGCTTTTTGATAAATGATATTTACTGAAGTTTAAGCTCTTTCATGTTGACTAAAAATACCTAATCACATTATACATTTATATTAATGAATGTCAAACTTATTTTCATGGACGTGGCATCGTTCTATTATTTTAATGAGTAATTTAATAAAACTTCATATTCCACCTAATTCGGTGGAATAATCCCTATAAAATCTGTAATTTCTGGAGAAACGGCTACCGATAAGGTCTCAAACCTCTTTATTTTTTATCACATGTCATTTCATGATGAAGTTATGCATTGAAACCAAATATCATATGTTTAATTTATCTTACGAAAAGATCGAGTTTTTTCCAATAAATGTTATATATACTAAAGTTTAGCCTCATTCATATTTTCTTAAAATTCCTAACCACACTCTAATGCATATTAATGTAAGAAAAACATATTTTAATGGTACATGTGCATCATTTCTAATTTTCTAACGATTTTTAAATTTCATATACGATCTAAATAGTGTACTAATCACTATAAAATCTATTTTTTCTAGAAAAATGGGAACACCTAAAGTCTCATACATCTTTAATCTTCATACTATGCCGGTGCATGATGCATCTATGAACTGAAACAAAAATTTCATATCTTCTAATCTATTTTGAAATATGTGGGTTAACCCCTACGAAAGGATTAAATTTTTCTATAAATACTATCTATATTATTTAGTCTCTTTAGTGTTGTCTAAAAATACATAACCACACTCCAAATTTATATATATTTATGCTAAAACTATTTTCATGGTACATGAGCATCATTTCTAATTTTCTAATAAGTAATTTATTTAAACTTCATATACCACCTCATAATTAGACTAACCCCAATAAAACCTATATTTTCTGGAGAACCATGAACATCTAAGGTCTCGACCCTCTTTATACTCCATACTATGTCAGTGCATGATGCAGCAATTCATTAAAACAAAAATATTTTATTTTCCAATTTATCTTGAAACTTGTAGGTTAACCCTTACGAAAAGATCGAGTTTTTTCCAATAAATGTTATTTGTACTTAAGTTTATCTTCTTTAGTGTTGTTTAAAATATTTAACCACATTAAAAATTTATACTAGTGTATCCTAAATTTATTTTCATGGTACATGGAAATCATTTATAATTTTACAACGATTAATTTAATCAAACTTCATATACAACATAAATTAAAGAGCTAAACCCTATGAAGTCTTTATATTAATTCTAGAACAATTGGGACGACAAAGATGTCAGGCATCCTTGATCTTCATCTTATATATGTGATGTATTCATATATGCATTAAAAGACAAGCACCATATTTCATAATTTATCTTGAAATTGTGGATTAACTCGTACAAAAAGATCGAGTTTCCGATAATTAATATTACTGAAGTTTAAGCTCTTTCATGTTGACTAAAAATATCTAATCACATTATACATTTATATTAATATATGATAAATTTATTTTTATGGTACATGGGCATCATTTCTAATATTTTAATAAGTAATTTATTAAAACTTTATATTCCACCTAATTGTGTAGACTAACCCCTATAAAGTCTGCAATTTCTATATAAACGAGGATAAATAAGGTCTCACACCTATTTAATTTTTATCACATGTCAGTGCATAATGAAGTTATGCATTAAAACAAAATACCATATTTTCTAATTATCTTACAAAAAGATCGAGTTTTTTCCAATAAATGCTATATATACTTTAGTATATATAACCTTTTATAAAAATATCCAAGAATTAACATGTTTTCCAATAGATGCTATTTATACTTAAGTTTAGCATCTTTATTGTTGTTTAAAATATATAAATTATACTTTTCCAAAGAATTAACTGCTTCTGAAGAAGTATGTTTTGGTATAGCATTCTGTAAAAATTATAATGATTCATCATCAAATGCTACAGTTACTAACAATTACAATAGTTCATCCTTACATATTGCAATGGTTCATCATAAAAAATTCAAGTGGTAGATAACCAAAAGTTGCAAGGTTTCATTTTAATCAATTGTAACTATTCATCCAGAAACTGCAATAGTTTGTTTAAATGGTTACAAAGATTTACATAAATTTCCAACAGTCATTCTTCATTCGAGTGTAATTAGATATTTACTAAATACACAATACATATATCAAAATCATGCATAAATTAAAAAGTGCACATAGATAAAAAAAAAATTCATGGTTTAAATTTTGTTGGTGCTTATCTACTAATAAATAATATTGTCAAAATAGTTCAAATATTTTATTTGAAACTGAATAAACGAAACTGAATCAGAATTAGAAATATATAGTATTGTAAAAAAAAATATTAAAACCATAAATTTAATATAATATTATAAATAATTAAACTACTCAACACACCGAATTACCTGGATATTTTAAAATAATTTTTAAGATTTTTCAAAATGCATACAAATTAGATATGCAAAATAACTAAAAGAAAATTCACTAAAAATAGTCACAAGTTTTAGAATGAAAATACACCTTAGACATTTTGACAACCTCTTCAAAATTTATGTAATTTTTATAATGAAAAAACACTCTTTAAATATTTTTACAATTTCTTATAAACCACTGTATTTTTAGGATGCAAAGACATATCATTATAAAAATACATCTTTAAATATTTTGATAATTTATTTTAAACTAATTCAATTCTTAGGGATACAATGACACATATTCTAACATCTTTTGGATTCCCCAAGAATTATGAATTTTCTCCGTATTAATATTGATTTTTTATTAATATTATTTAACTACAAGGATGCTTTAAAATATATGGAACACTTAACCATATAATTAGTTATTAATTAATCAATTTAATTCTTTCGTAAACCATAATTGTTTATCAAATAATTAAGAATTTAATGACCATTATTTTATTTGTCACCTTTGAAACAATTTAAATGGTATCTTTTCATATAGAAAACATATCTAGTAACTTTTCCAAGAATTAACTATGATTTTTCACCAACAAAACTATAACCGTCACAATTTTTTTTAGAGTAATTAAACCGCATGCATGAAAAACATTTTTCATTTCAGAATATTAAAATGCATGCACATGTGAACAAAAAAGAATTAATATAAAGCGAATTCATATATTTCTTTTAAAACACTTTTTATGAACTTTATAGTAAGGCAAAGCAATTGTTCATGCATTACTATCAACAAAATTTGAGAACAAAAGAAAAAAAATTCTAAGCACTTATACAGCCATCCCGCTTGTTCGTTTATGTGTGAAAGTTTACAGAACCTTAAGCTAACAACAAACAATATTTCTAGATTTACAAAAAAAAAAAAATCTAGAAACTTAAATGCCAGAAGGAAACATTTCCAGATGTTGTGCTTATATACATGGTTTTGAATGTACACTTAAACAAATGTATTATGTTTAAGAAAAAATATTCTTTACTTTCTAATCCAACATCAAAAAATTTAAATACATGCAAATCATCAATTCATGCATAAAACGTTAATTATGCCGACCGTAAACTTGTCTCACGAACAATCATTATAACGGATGTAACCTAAGTGTCGCTATCAAAATTTCTTATATAATCTAAGTGTATGAAATTGAAGGACATGAATTATCTATTCATAGAATAAAGATAATCAAAAATATAGTTTTGTTAGAAAAAAAATTTATTCTTCACTATTTTTTAAGATTAGTGAAATTTTTACTGAAAAAACTCATGAACATATACTATTTATAGATTTTCAAAATTTTATATGAATAATTACAACTTTTCAAGTTAAAGTTAGTTATATTAATGAATATCATAACATTCAAATTATTAGTAGTGAATAGTCACAATCTTTCAAGTTATAATTAGTTATTTTTATGAATAGTCTCAACTTTAAAATTAAAGATAGTGAATAGTCATAACTTTTCAAAATAAAATTAGTTATTTTATGAATAGTCACAACTATCTAATTATAAGTAATTATTTTAAATGATACATTTACATTATATATTTGAATAGACTCATTATTTCAATAAAATACATTTATTATAAAAAGATTAACTATTTTAAAAGTAACTAAAATTAAAATAGACACACTATTTAAAAAACAGTTTTTACATGAAGATATCTTAGGTATTTTTAAAAAAATCTATTCTTTCTTTACAATAGAGAGACATAAATTTTCTCTTAGATGGAAATGGAATGCACAACTTTTGACATTAATTGGAATTGCTATTATTAATAGATATAAGTTTAGCTAAAAAGATATAATATGTTATATAAACTTATACTTATATTACTAAAGTATTAACACTTTTTTAAAGTATAAAACATAAATATTAAATCTTTGTAGATATAAACCAAATTATAAAAAAGTTTAAGAACTACTTTATAAATAAAAAATCAATACTAAAATGAATTTTTGAATAATTTTCTCTCAAATTTGAGGGAACATTATTCATGCACTTATTTTTTTCTTCAAAATGAAATATTGTTGGAGAGGTTTTCCCTTAAGTTTTGATGCTTTCCCTCAAAATGAGGGATCATCAGTAACTAATAGAAAATAACTATGGATTATCCGTGGCTATTTTATGGCTATGTCTATTAGTGACCATAAAAGACAACTATATATATATATGTATGTATGATTACATGCCATGAGATCACGAGAAACAAAATTAACTTAATAATCAAATCCAAAAACAAATCTCGTTCTCAGTTTGACCTAATTGTCTTATGCATACACGTTGCTATCATTTTTAACAAAAACTAGATTTTTGATCCGCACTTAAAAAGCATAGATACCATTTTTATTGTTTTATTTACAGATGGATCGATACGTTTTTTTATTTTGATGATATAAAATATTCTTGTCTAATATAACTTTCTAAAATTATTTTAGATTTTAGTTTATTATTATCATTAATATCTATGTAAATGTATTATATGTAATTATGTAGTTTTATTTTGGAAAATAATATCAATTCACTATGCTTGGTGTTGGGAAGCGGGTCAAACTCGCCCTGCCTGACCCGCAAAGAAAATAAATTTTATCTGTATCTGCCTCACTTAATTTTGCGGATAATCCGCGGGATCTGTGGATAATTACTAATACTAAAAATAATTATTTTTTTCTAAAAAATAATATTAAGTAATATATTTTAATTATTTTTTAGTTTTTTCTTTTAAAAATAATTATTTTAACCAAATTTAGTATATTTTGAAAAATAATTTTTAGAATTTTTTTTTTCTATTTTTGCAAACTACCGGATATCCACAAATTAGAACAATCTGCATTTGTTCTGCGTAAAATATATTTGACCTGCACCGTAACCGCAACTTAGTTTTTTTCAAATATTGATTCACATGTTCCGTGGTAGGTCAAATGAGGCAGGACCAACATGCTAATAATTAGAAGATGAATTTGGCCAATTAAGAGAATCTCCAATGTAATACTCCATTTTTCCTCCAAAATGAAGTAAAAATGAATATGGAGTAAAAATGTTTCATCCCTGTTTCATATCATACTCCATAGATTACTCCATCTATGGAGTAAATTATGGAGTGGAAAATGGAATTGAGTTAGAGTGTTTTCTACTCTATATTTTCTTTTACTCTATTTTGGAGTAAAAATTGGAGTTGAGTTGGAGATGCCCTAATAAAACCTATTAATATATAGTTTTTAGGCTCATAATAAAAATACCAAATTGCCATTAGTGAAAAATTAATTTTGTTCATAATAATAAGAGTTTTTTTAGAAAACATAAAAATCTCTTTAATGGAAATGAACATATTTTAATGGTATTGATTCATAACGATTGGTGCAATTTTAAAGTTATCAGCAGACCAAACAGAAAAACTAACAATATGTACTAATTGATGGAATTGATACGGTACCTAACCAAATTATTGCTGACCTTAACGACAGAGTATCTGATAGCTCTGAATCCAACCCTGACAAAAAAAATATATATATATTAATAGCTTTTTCTAGATAAATTAAGTGAGAAAATATATACCCTTTAGGCTTTTTCATAAAATAGTCACCCACAAAGAAAAATGATAGAATATAAAAATAAATGATGTCACTAGCATTTTTACTTGATCAGTGCAATAATAAACAAAAATACTAAATATATTGACCATGGAAAACATAAATCACCTATATAATGAATGCCCTCGATAGCCATGATTGACCACGAGAAACAAAAGCGACCTAAATAAAAAAAAAAAAATCATATCATCCACCATCAAAAAAATGGTGGTAGAGACAACAAAACATGAAGAACCAATCATATGCCAATCAAAGACGGTATGTGTAATAGGCGCAGGACCATCAGGGTTAGTGTCGGCGAGAGAGCTGAAGAAAGAAGGTCATAAGGTGGTGGTGATGGAGCAAAACAACGACGTAGGAGGGCAATGGCTATACCAACCAAACGTAGAACAAGAAGACCCTTTGGGGAAAACCAAAAGTCTAAAAGTACATAGCAGCATTTACTCATCCTTGAGGTTGATTTCGCCGAGAGAGGTAATGGGTTTCTCTGATTTTCCATTCACGGTTAAGGAGGGAAGAGACACGAGGAGATTTCCCGGTCATGAGGAGCTTTGGTTGTATCTTAAAGATTTTTGTGAGGTGTTTGGGCTGAGAGAGATGATCAGGTTTAATGTAAGGGTTGAGTTTGTGGAGATGGTGAATGATGATGATGATAATATGAAGAGATGGATGGTGAAGAGTGTAGAGAAGAAGAGTGGTGAGGTTATTGAAGAAGTGTTTGATGCTGTTGTTGTTGCCACTGGTCATTACTCTTACCCCAGATTGCCTTCTATTAAAGGTATGTATACTAATATATACTGTATACAAATAGATCATAATTCATTTTACTGCTCATTATTTTTCCTCTTTAAAAAATTATTTTCCATATTGAAAAGTTGTTAATGGTGGTTGCAAGCCAAAAAGGATGGTATTGTTGCTGATAGTTTTTATTTTTTATTACCATGGAAATTTCAGGGTTTACTTTCATAAACATGAAGCCAACTTGTTAAAAACTCTAATTCTTTTTTTTTTTAAATTAATAGTTTGGGTGTATATAATTTATAGGAATGGATATGTGGAAGGGGAAGCAAGTTCATAGCCATGTCTACAGGGAGCCTGATCGTTTTCGTGACGAGGTGACCATAATTGATCAAACCAAACTCCATGATATAGATTTAATGATCATCCATAATGTATGATATGCATGATGACGAATGTTAGGTGGTGGTCGTCGTAGGCTGCTTCGTGAGCGGACCTGACATATCAATTGAACTTGTGAAAGTTGCAAAAGAAGTTCATCTAAGTTCCAAATCACTTAACGTCTCTCCTGGCGTTTCTAAAGCCATTTCAAAATATCAAAACATGCATCTCCATCCACAGGTAACCATGTTAATTAATTTCACCATCAATCTTATTTCAAAAACATCAAAACTTTGTATAATTGATATAGAAACTAACGAATTATTTTATTTTCTTCATTTCTTTCTAATGGATTGTATTGTGTATAGATTGAATCTCTAGAGGAAGATGGACGTGTCGTTTTCATTGATGGGTCTTGTATTGTAGCTGACACCATTTTGTACTGTACCGGGTAAGTTGTCCATTCAACTTCAAAAACTCCCTCCTTTATATTTTTAATAGTATTGATGTTGTTTCAAAATATAAAATGTTTTGAGATTTTAAAATATATTTTGAAGTTTTAAAATTAATTTTAATTTTATTAGAAATTCTTCAACCAATCAAAATTATATTTTTTTATAATTAGTTGAATGATTTTAAAATTATATCTTTAAAAGTATTTTTTAAAACAATATTAATGTCTTTATCTCCATACAATAAACCAAAACATCATATTTCCCCCATTTTATATTAAGTGTCGTTTTAGAAAAAAAATTTGGTTACAAAATAAATGTCATTTTTGATTTTCAATGTAAAATTTATTAATTTTATTTTGTAGTCTATTTTTCTATTCATTGATATATGGTTAGGTGTATATGTAATTGTGTTTTTATATGGAAAATATGTAAAATTAATGGTTTTCTTAATACGTGTGCATGCGCCTAAAACAACACTTATAATGAAACAGAAGGAATATAAAATAAGGGATTAGTACAAACTTCAAAGTATATTTTATACACGTGTCTAGGTATTGGTACAAATTCCCATTTCTTGAGACTAAAGGAATAGTGAAAGTGGATGATAATAGAGTGGGTCCACTATTCGAACACACGTTCCCACCTTCTCTGTCTCCTTCTCTCTCCTTTGTCGGAATACCTCGAAAGGTAATGATAATTACAATGATTTGGTCCGTTAAACACATAACTAATCATATGATCGACTCATCAATCAAAACATTTGCAGTTGATAGGGTTCCCATTCTTTGAATCACAAGCGAAATGGATCGCAAGTCTTTTATCAGGCAAGACTTCACTTCCTTCCTACGATGAAATGATGGAATCAGTGGACGAGTACTACCGTGCCAGAGAAGCCAGTGGAATCCCTAAACGCAACAGTCATGACATCCCTGACTTCGATGTACTTTACTTTCTCAGTTTCTCTTTTTTTTTTTTTGGTTCTTGAAACATTTTTTTTATAATAATTGCAGTATTGCGATAAGTATGCGGATTACT
>CAKOAT010847376.1:243635-260908 GCA_932364175.1 Eruca vesicaria subsp. sativa
TAAAAAAAAAAAAAAAAAAAAAAAAAGAACTATCCCTTGAAAAAACTTGTGGTGCAAGTTACGACTTTTGTATGGTTCATTGATAAGAAACCCTAAAAACTCAACACTCTGGTGTATTTTGATATAAATAAACCTTTTTGAATATCATCTAGTTTACAAGTCCATATCTCCCTGCCAGCGCCGGGTCCTCTTGTGGTAGGATGAACAATGTCAGAGAGTGAAGTGTGTGTGTTTTTTTTTCTCATTTGGCCTCATCTCTGTTAACTGTAATACCAACCTCACTCTCTGAGTCTTCAACAACCGGAGAAGCTAACCAACGCAGAGGATTGATACAGTTAAAGTATCAATGTCGGACTTTGGGAGTGATTGGTAGTTGCTGTTATCCACGGTCCTATTTATTTTTACAGCACTAAATTCAGAGCAATCAAGTTTTAATTTTTTTTTTTTGAAACCACGGCTCTTGAAATAACCTACAGCTATACAAGTGCTATGCAAAGCCAAATATCCAAACAATTTTTGAATGATTTCCAAAAGATCTACAGCAATAAAATCTAAGGGAAAATTGGAAAATTGGGACACTTTGAACTTTTATTTGTTCATATAGGACTTCTCATACTTTTGGCAATTCTAGACATGTTTTACCCTTTATAATGAAAAAAATAGTAAACTAATTTTGAAAAATAGAAAAAAAATATGAGAAGGCTAGTAAACATAAGTATGACAATATATATGTTTAAGTTTTTATTTTTTAAAAGTGGAATCATATTTTATGTTGTCTTCTAGCTACAGATAAAATACTCGTTTTAGTTATCTACTCAGTTTAGAAATCATATACTGGGTGTTCTTGCTAGATAGACCCGAGGTATGAAACGTAATATAGCATTTCTTGTCTATTCTAACCAAGGTAGTATTGGTAACGTTATAATCAAGGCATATGTCTTTGGTGTACGTGAAGCTAGATACCGATTTATAACCATAACTTATTGATATACCCCATCTAGATTTTGTGCCATAACCAATTCAACATGTTACCTTATGTGACGCTTGAGAAAGAATACGTTTCCCACATTTTCTACTGTGTTCTACCTTAGGTAGTATACATATTCTAGGTAATCTGCAAAATATGGAAACTTCCATATTCGGTTGAAGATGTTTCCTAAATATCTTAGAGAATATTTTGTCCACGGTTTTCTCTCTTCCTCACGGGATCGATCGATCCCAGAAAGAGTCGGTCGATCCCGACGGTCGATCTCGATGATTAAACAAAAACATAAAAAACACGGAGCAGAAACTAATCGACCTTGTCTAGTTCAGTCGATCTTCACCGATCAATTTATCATAGATCGATCGATCTCTATTTTAGATCGATCGATCCCGATCCCAAATAATAGAACCGAACCGAAAATAACCAAATATTTCTCTTTGAATCAGTTTTGATCCTCGGGTGTGTTGAATCATGAGTCACCTTGATACATAATGTGTTCTTCGTGTACGAGTATGTGTTGAATTGTCACATAATTATGTCAGAGAGAAGGCGGAATCACCATGGGAGAGAGCTCGGCGGAGAAGATGATGTAAAACAAAATTAGGGTTATCGATTCCCCTTTGTACTTTGTGTCCCGATTCTTGTTTTTTTTTTTGTTTTTTTTTTGTTTTTTTTTGTTTTATTTATAATTTAAATTTATAATTCCCTTTAATTGATTAATTTTAAGGGTATTATGGTATTAACAGATCTGAAAATCCTATTTTCCCAAAAAAATCTTCTAAAAATCTTATAGGGACAAATCCAAGTTGAAAGTGTCCTAATTTTCTAATTTTCCCAAAATCAATCTAAAGCCACAGCAAAAAAGTGTACAGATTTTTTTCTACAACAAAAACTTTAAAGTTAATCATTACCAATTGGACCCAAATAGCTGAATCTAGTAATGAGTAATGACATTTCCACCTGCTCTTCATTTTGGTTCTTGCACTCTTACTAATAACTTTACCTGATTGTACTTTTTGGTTTAAGACGTATTCTTTTTCCTTTCTCCAGTTGCTCTTGATTATGGTCAGATTCGGGAAGTCTCAGGCAGTAGTCCGTCAATGTTTATCATCAAATTGTTGGTAATCTTTATGGAGTTGAGACTTTGTTTGATGAAAAAAGAAAGAAGCAATTGAGACAAAGTAACAAGAATGAACTGACAAGAAGTAAACATTGCAATAACTAATAACAAACGCTAAAGTTTGCAGGTGATCGTCATCATCAAATTATTTAGTGCTGGGAGGACAAGATCTCTCTCTATCTCTTTCTCTACTACTACAACTACTCTGCAACGACAACACTAATCTCGTCCTTCTCAAGCAAATCATAGAATGATCTTGTCTTCCTCTGCTCGTTCCAGTGGTGCATCTTCCATAGCCCACCAGCTGCTAGACCTAGTGCAAGACCTATAACTAACTCCTTCACAACACTTGGACCTTTCAACGTTGCGTGCGCAATCTTGTGCCCAGCCATCTTCTCTTCCTCACTCTCCTGCTCATTAAACCAACCAACACATAGATCATGAATGCACATTAAAACATTAAAATTCAACAAAAACACTTAACATCATCCGTCCTTAGTTATAAACACTTAAAAGCCAACACATTTGAGACATAGACAACTTCAGTTAGATAATCCTACAGTAATCACAGTCAACAATGTTGAACCACAACAAGACAATAGCTCTGTCACACATTTAAGGAATATTCCTACAGTGAATACAGACAACAAACACAAACCAAGCCTTTGTCAAAATAAGCTTCAACCTTTTAACAAAGCAAGACAAGAAAAAATCAAAGAAAACACAAACAATCATTAAAGTATGAAACAACTTATAAAGTGGATCAGTCAAGGAGGTCTTTTGATCAGTGCAGGAGTTTTATGAGGGCAGCTAAAATGATGATAACAAAAGCCACAAGGAGACTAATATATAGGGAGAATTCTAGATTGACAATCAATGTTAGAAAGCAACCCCACGCCTTTAAAAATCGACCCTTCAGATTTTCAAGACACATGCAACCAAAGGTGCAGTGGACCAAAATCAGGTTCATTATTGGAGAGTTTGCGGAGCCAACAAATGCCATAGCTTAAGGCATGGACAAGGGCCCTCTCCTATTAAAAAAAAAATAGTCTCCTTGAAACTTAAATTAAACTTCAAAATAGCCACACACATAGTAGTAACCCATAAAAGCATCCTGCTCAGACCTTTTACTTTTATTATTCCATCATCTCCACTCTACAGTCTACACAAGATACATATCAAACAAGCCTTCTGCAGTTAAAAATATTAAAAGCTAGAAACTTTCGATATCTTAACCAACAAAACAAAAGAAAGGGATCAACCCAGTTCATGAAATCGAGTTTTTTCAGACATTATACGGATGCAGACAAAACAGAGAGTCATTGTGAGCATAACACGAAAGAGAAAGCATGAAACTTTACAGATTATAAACAGAGAGAGATAGAGAGAGAGATAGAAATAAACCTGTTCAACAGAGTTTGGCAATGCTGAGGGACGCAGAGGTTTGATGTGCTTTTATATTCATGTAGGTCATTAAGTTCATTTCTAGGGCTTTCAGAACCAGCAATGCGACACCGTTTCGGCCATCGTTTGATTATTGGATTGGTAATGCGATTTCTACTCTAGTATCGATGTTGGCTTTTGCAATTATGATTATTAATAAACTGAAATGATGTTTGATATGTAAAATGAGTTTTTGTGCTATCAAAGATTGTATTACAACAACGCACCACACAAATAAAAGTAATCAAATCTATTCCTGCGTTTTCAAAATTGAGGTTTTGTTAAACATTATGCTTCAGAGAGAGCGTTTCCGTGTCTGGTCTTGAGACCGAACAGATTCTTCAGCAGGTCAGCAGTGTTTGGAGGAATCTTTGCAGGTCGTGGAGCCATGAAGTTGACAATCTTCTCATGCACATTATACCTGTTTCGTTTTTTGTTTTACACAGCAATGATTCAGAATAGTTAAACACTCAAACTATGCTGCTGATGAATAATCGTAACGAGAGGAGATGAAAGTGATTTTTTTTTTTTTTACCTTATCTTTCTGCTCTTAGAGGCACGCCTATCCACAACTTTCCTCTTCTTCGTTTGAAACTTCTTCATCGCGTAGAAAGCCGCCTCTGCCAATGTCAATTCAAGATTTGATATTTCAGTAAACGGATTGGCTCTTTTAAGTCTCTCAACACTAGTCAAAACTATACCTGAGGAAGCTGGATCAATGGTTTCAAAGAACTCCTTTAGTAACTGTTGATAGAATTCTGCATCCTCTACAAGTTCAGGGTCTCCTTCAAGTTGTTTTTCCTGAACAAAAAGAGAGTATACATGTTAGAGAATGATAAAATAACTGATTACTCTTTGACTCGGATAGAGAATACTGTGACGATACCTCTGTTTTTGGTTCCATGGTTTCCTTAGGGACCTGTGAATGATACTTAAAGGATCAGAACACGCTTAAGACAAGCTGATGTCTTGATAGTTTTATTGGTAAAACAAAAACTTACAGTTCCAAAAACAGCAACAGTAGATTTTGATTGTTGCATTTGTTTAATCATTCTACTTGGATCCCTCATGTAAGAAGCAACCTGTTCACTAACGTTCTGCATTTTGAAAATCATGTTATGTTCTGATCAATACACACATGGATGAGAGCAAAATCATTTTCTCTGTTTGTTGATTATCTATACCTGGTTAAAGGCATGGAGCTTTCCTTTGATAGCAGCTGCACCAGTTGTGACTTGTGTTCTTCTCTGCCATTTGTCCACAGCCTTGTTTCGGAACACACACATTCTGCATAGCAACGTCCAAAATGTTGTGTTAACAACGAAACAAAATAATGAGGTAGCCACTGAATGAAGACAATCATGTTTTTACTAAACAGTAACTTTTTGCTTGGACAGAACAAGGAGAGCTTCAAAATTGATACCTGTTTTGCATGTCAGATATTCTGTGCCATTCATCGCTATCTTCTGCATCAGATTTATTGGATTCGGTACCATTTGCTTGTTGGTCAACCGAGGGATTCTTCTCAAACAAAGCCTGCAAAAATTTAAAAGAGTAAACAAAGGTAACAGAGAGATAACACACTCAGAGACGCCAAGCTTACACATACAGAAGCAAGATACAACTTTCATTACAAAGGAAAATAGAAGAAGAAAGATGAATCTTGACATACATACCTCTTGCAACTCCAAGAGGGAATCTAATGTCTTCTTAGAAGAAGTAATCAGCTCTCCGTATGCTGCTGAGACCTTCTCATCTTCCGAACAAAATGACGATTTGACAGTCTCCTGGAAACCGTTTCCTTCTGTTATAAGCATATGATGACACAAACAAGGATGAACAAGAACAAAGAGAAGAAAAAATAGCTTACCTGTGGCAATCTGTTTGAACTACTAAATGCTTTCTGAAGTAAGAATCTCAACTCCAAAGTTTTATCCCAAAGAGCCTTTACATTGAACACACAAAAGAAAAGAATCTTCTTTAAACATCTGCAATTCGATGAACGTGAACTCTAGTAGGACTACTTCACAAACCGTAGAGCAATGTCATACCTTTTGGTTCTTCACTGCTTGACCTTTAGCAACATCCTCGTTCTTATCACGCTTCAGGTTTTTCAATATATCCCTATATTAAACAAGAATCAAAAAAAGTGAGCTACTGCACAATCCCAATAGCTTCAATAAGCACAAACCCACTTCTAAATCTACCCAACAATCTTATTAAATGTTACTCAGCTAAACTAAAAGTTGAGACTCTAATAAGACTATCTACAGTTTCCACAAAGACACACAAGATTTCACCATGAGAGAAACCAAAACAACAATATATATCCCTATACCAAGAAGAAGCATATTAAACAAGAATTAAACAAGTGAGCTACTACTGAGCATATCCCAATAGCTTCAAAACTAGAGATAGTTAAAAAGATAAAATCTTTACTGTTCCTGTGAACGAAGCTCCTGATACTCTTTCTCAAGCTCTTCCATTGCAGCATCTTTATTGTCATCACTCCCTTCCTCTCCACTCTCACTTCCTTCTTCGCTTTCTCCATCTACATCTTCCTTCTCACCTCCTTCACCACTTTCCTCACTATCTTCTTCATCATCTTCCTCCTCTTCTTCACTCCCTTCACCATCCTCTAACCCATCAGACAACTCTTCATCTTCACTCTCCCCTTCCACCTATACCAGAATCCTCAAAAACCAAATTAATTAACTTAAAAACAGACATCTAAAACAATACAAAAGCAACACACAAAAAACACACCTCGAGATTGTCCTCTTCGCTCATCTCTTCTGATTCACTTTCATAAAGTCTTGACCTTTTAGACTTCTTTGATCCTCCAACCATCTCAAAACACTCCTAAAGCTACAATCAACGAGCAGAGTCTATTATACAGATGCAAAGCTTATATAAAGGACATAACTTTACGAAGCAGAATCATAAAACTAACCTTAAAAACTGTCGAGAATCTTGGAGTCGTGTCCTACGAGTAGCAGAGAAGAAGTTGTGAAAAGGAAGAAACTTTGGCTGAGCTATGAGAAAGAGAGAATCATAAACCCTAGAGATTTCACTTTAACCAACAAACCGGTCGGTTTTTAATTTTTAATTGTTTTGGTTTAGTAGGACCGGTTGGATTAACAATTCGACCGTTAAACCGGTCGGTCTATCCTGGAATTAAAAACATTGATATAAAAAGTATAAATTTACTTGTTTATGCTCTTCTCTCCGTTAGAAGAAAGTTATAAAAAACTATAATTGACATGATAATTAATCTGAATCTTTTAACTTATAAAAGATATAACTGACTTGTTCATGATCTTCTCTCCATTAGAAGAAAACTAGATAAAAACTGAATGTTCTTTTAAAGGGCTTTTGATTTCACATTTCAAGTAGAGTGATTAGTGATAAAGACCACTCACTAGCTTATTTGTCGTTTTTATTACTGTAAACCGGATCATTAACATACTTCTTATAAAGATTCAATTCAAATAAAGAAAAAAACAAAACAAAACAAAACTTATATTGGTCTGGTCTGTTTCAAGAAAAAATGTGACTTCTTCCATCTTTGTATTGAAATACATTGTGCTTGAACTTTTCTATGCTCAAAAATTCTTGTTGATGTGGATCTTGTCAACATCTTCATTAACTTAAGAAAATAACTAAACCACTTTGCTTAGAGAGATATACATAAAGTGTCGGCAATTAAATTTGTACTGTAGGATTAACCAAATGTGAATTACAAGATTGGCATTAATCATAGCTTCTGATATGTGACTTTACATTTTACAATGATAGGAAAATGTAATAATGACTAAAAAAAAAGAGAAGTTTGCAGATCATGTGATTGATTTTTTCTCCACCGTCTCTACCTTTGCCTTTCTTTGAAGTGAAAGCTACCTGAGAAGTATCCTTAAACAATCAATAATCTCTCAAGAAACTCACAAGATTTCTTGGAAACTCTTTAGCCCTTTGATGCATATCTTAGTGTTCTCTGTCTCGTTGATCTGAATCTTGATCGAATACTCGTCCTCTCTACCAATCTTTTGATCCTCATCGTTCTTGACGCAGCTTTGGTAAAATAAATAGTTGACAATAGTGTCAAGAACCAAGAAGAGAGCGTATAAGTAAGCTATGAACGTTCCTTCAACAACTAAAGAAGTGATATCTCTGTCTCCTTTGTAATAAGACCTCACAACTCTGTACTGAAACAAGGCTTCTACGCCAGCTAAGCCGAGATTAGTAGGCAGAGCAAGAGCCAATGCTGTGGAAGTTCTTCCTTGGAGAAGAAGGCACGCCTTGAGAATCGTTGTGTATCCTCCTGAGGATGAGGAAGTTGATGAAATCAATGCTAGGTTGGAGATTACAAAGGCGTTTGCGAGGATGATGGAGTAGATAATGGCTGAGGATAAGGAGAAGAGAGTGTGGAAGTTTCTTGAAGAGAAGCCAAAGGAGTCAATGAGATTGAATGTTACAAAGAAGAGAGCAAAAGCAGAGGCGTTTGCTGAGAGGAGGAAGAGAGAGTTGCAAATGTAAGTTTTGAGAAGACGGAAGTAACAAAGAGAGGAGTCTCCATGAGTGTTTGAGAGGAGTTTGATGATGTAGGCTTTGGAGAAGAGGAGGAAAGTGAGGGAGAAAGGGAGAGTGAACAAGGAGGAAGAGAGGGTTTGTGAGAGTTTAAGGCTTAGAATGTTGAAGAAGTCAAGAGAAGAAGAGAAACCAGCACCACGGAAGAGCATGTTTAGTCTCCCATGAAGAGAGGAAGAGGAAGAAGAAGAGAAGAAGAGCGGAGAGAGGAGGAGAGCGGCTGAGAAAGGGAGGACAACGGCGGCTGCGGTGGTGGCTTGGTGGTAGTGTTTGAGGAATGTGTAGATTGATCTTCTCATGATCTTGCTTGGCTCTTCCATTGTCTTCTTCATTCTAGTTTTGCTTTTTTTCAAGAAGTTGAAGATGTGTGTTTCTTGAATGATCCACCAAATCTTGAAATAGGTTTCTCAAATAAGGTCTATATATAAAAAAATGAACTATGTGTATATGTATATATTGCTAAATAATTTGTGGGTTGGGTGTTAATTGTTTAAGAGGGAATGGAGATAGGCCAACCGATTTTGCCTGACGTTGAGGAGTTGGTTAGAAATTTTAATAAAATAAAACTCTTTTTTTTTCTTGTAAAGCAAATAAAAGGAGCAATGCTTTTATGCATGGAAATGATCTTTCTTTGTGAGTAGAATACAATTATAATATTGTACATTACGTTTCCTTGTTAGGTTAAATTGGGTATAATATAGATTTGTTTCTTAGGTAATGTTGTTAGGAGAAATAAATCTTTTTTTTTGGGGTTTGATTTTAATCCATATTTCTTGAAAAGTAGGTTGCTTGTATGATGTGCTTAGTGTTCTAATTGGATTTGGATGCTTAGAATACACTCCATTTCATATATACATATGTATATGTTGTATACATTGAATAGTTGTGTATTAAATTGTGAGAGAATGAGTCTATGTATTAGAATTCAATTGAAAGCTTAGTAATTATAGGTTTGAGGAAACTGGAAGTCTTAGCTTTCAAGAAATTGAATAATGATACGAACTCAAAAGAGTAAAGTAATAATATTTAAATAAATAAATTTGTATTTGAAAAATTGGTGCTCGTGTTATGTGTTTTTTTATAATGCAAACAACTTAGAATGATTCTTGAGTGAGAAATTTCCAAACTTTTGGTGAGGCGACTTAATCATATGCAAGTTACCAAACCGACTAAGTTTAGCTTTAGTGAAAAGTAAGAATGTTTATAAAAAGTCTAGCTTGTACCATGTTATCTACTATAAAGTTTAACTATAAATATCCATGTATATTAATTAACAATTGTGTTCCTATAAAAATGCTATAATATGAAATATAGCTTTTTTAATCAAACAAATAATCTGACTTAAATATAATCAAGAGAAGAATTTCGACGGAGGTGATAAATTATCAAACTTTGCCCAACCTCTGGTATGCAGACTTATTGACTTGGACTTGGTGGTTAGGGAGTTCTCCATTTGGAATTTAATATTGTATTGTATATAATTTCTGTATATTATTAAATATTCTTTCGTTTCTTATTATCCACTATCAGTAATTTATTTCTATTAATGGTATATTGTAACAATTTAGGCGTTATCCATCCTTGGTGAGTTCCATTAGAAGGGACTAGCGTTTACCAGGTCAGACACCTTTTATGTTTATGTATAAATCTACACATATGACATGGAGAAGAAATCTCAAAGTGTGTTTGATAAAAAGTATTAATTAATGGAGTAATATTAAAAGTTAATGTATTAGTTTACTTATAAATATGGTAAGACCTCACAAAGGTTCTTGGTGTTGGTGTGTTTAGTACAACAAAACATTTAACAACACTATCGTTAGGTGAATAACCAATATGACTCTTCTTGTGGCATGCCTGTTTCTTATTACGTATCCATATATTATTATTCTATTATTTTGAAGTATTATGGTTTGTATATTTACTGCTTCTTTTAAAACTAAAAAGAAACAACAAATTTTTATGTTTAGAACACCATTATCCCCGTGGCTTAAGGAGGGTTGCTTTAAAAAAATATAATAATCAGTGGAGTCCAGAAAAAAAAAAAATAATAACGCATCTAATAGCTGGAGAATAAATGTCCGATTTGGTGTGTTGCTTAGATAATTACGGATCATATTAACACATATCAGCCTGTAATTGATCAGTTTTTTTAATTTTTTAATTATTTTATTTATAATCAGGAAATTTTTTTTTAAGTAATCATTATGGATTATTGGGTTAATAGTGTCCTTAGTTGCTTCCGGCATTACTAAACTAATGAGCTAAATAAGATGCATTTGATCAGTTGGTGTTTAACCAACAAATAAAAGTAGACTATCACACTTTATAGCCAGTCAAAACTTAAAGATGTACATGAATCATTTGAACGCAAAAAATATTGTTGGGTTATAGACCTTGTATGGTGAGATTAGGACCTCCAAAAACTAGGATGGACAATATGCTACGACTAATCTCAAGTCAACGTTCTTAAAAGGTCAACGTTACTGACATGGTTGGCTCGGCATATTATCCGTTAAATTTGATTCGATTCGTTATTCGTTTCGATTCGATCCAAAAATTCCAGATATCCGTAAACTTTCGAATCAAAGCAAATACTAAAATCTAATATCCGTTAAAATCGAAGCAAATCACAAATATTAAAATTTTGGGAAGCGGTTATCCGATCCGATCCGGAAATATATAAATATATGTATACACTGATTATATTTAAAATTTTAAGTGCATAAAATTATATAATTATTATTCTAACACATGATTTTGAATAATTCTATTCACATTATCACTTATATAAATGTATTACATAAAAAAAGAAAAAAAATTATGACAATTATATTTTTTTGTTCTTAACTTTTGTGTTATTATAATAGCAACTTAAAATTCAAAAATTACAAAACATGTAATTTCACTAGTTCTTTTAATTTTTATTTTATATAACATGCAAACAAATATTTTTTCAAACAAATTAATATCAAAATTTTAAGATTATTTGTATTAATCAAAATGGATTAGATATCCGTAAATATTCGTAAATATCCGCAAATATCTATTTATTTCCCGGATATCCGTTTTTCCGGATATCCGTATTTTTTCGAAGCAAAGCAAATACCAAAATTAGATATCCGTAACATTCGAAGCAAATCACAAATACCTTGAAAAATCCGGATATTCGATCCACGCCCACCCCTTGGTTGCACCTTAGTGTTTTTTTCTTGTCAACTACACCTTTTGTTATATATATATATATATATATATATATATATATATGTGTGTGTGTGTTATTCATTTTAACTGGAACTGTATCCTGTTCACACAAAAAAAAAACTGGAATTGTATTTTTGAGTTTAAACTTATTATTTTATAACACAAAGATTTATTTTTATAATTTATAGCTTAAATATACACTCTCAACTCCCAACTAAATTACTAATAAACATTTATTATGCCATAATATATCAATTAATTAGTAATCATATTTAATATTGTTTATACTATCATTATCATCATTATAATTTGTATATCAAATAACTCGTGAATCATTGTGTTAGTGTGATTTGGATAGTGTTGTTTTATCAACCGATCCGGAATATTGTGACATCTAATCTACCTAATGAATTATGAGGATGATTGTTTACAGATTTTGCTGTAATTTTTGTTTTTGAAAAAACTACTTTTTAGCCAATCAAGTTTTTGGATAAATAGATTTCCTATAATATAGGGAAACTGGTTTTTGAAAAAAAACTGTTATTTCTAAAGAAAACCAAAAACCACTTTTTTCAAGTTTCTACAACAACATCACGTTAATTTCTCATCTTATAACCTTTTTTTTTAAGTTCATAAAAATGGTTTTTTTTTTCATTTATGCATTAAACATAGGAAAAATAAATGTGGTGATGTTGTAAACGAAAGTTCTCGTGTATGTAAACAAAAAAGTTCAAAACATATTTGTTTCATTTATACACTAAGGTAGGAAAAAATAAAGAAAAACGCTAACTACTATAAACAAATAAGTTTTAGTAAAAATATATTTTTTAACATGTATAATACAAAAATGATTTATATTATGAACATTTTTTGATTTTGTCATAAAAATCAAATTAATTATTTAAGTTACTTTTATGTAAAATTAATTTGCATGTTTTGTTAATAATCTGTTGGTATTATTTTATTTTAAAATTGTGATATATTCTTTTAGTTATTATATGTGTGTTTAAAAATACATAAATTAAGTTATAAGTTAAATATTTTAAAATAATATAAAACTAAAATAAATCAGTAATCAAATTTTAGGAAAACAAATACTCTAAAGAAAAAAAATAAAATTCAAAAATCTATTTTTTGGTTTAATTAAATTTGGGTTTTTAATTTATTTTTATTTCAACTTCAAATAAGTAATTAAAAATTAAAAATTAAAAATCATCATTCAAAAAATTTTCTGAAAACTAAAAGGGAAAATTCCATATAAATACCCCAACTAAATTCTATTAAGCTTTTTAATACCCAAACTTTTTCACTACCCAGTTTAAAACCTCAACTAATTATTCTGCCCATTTTAATACATCAACTTTTATAACTGTATCCATTTTAATACTCAGACTTTGTTTATTTTAATTAACAATACTAATAAATTTCCAATGAAATTTTAAAAATGTCTAAACTTCACAAAAAAGTTAATTTTATTATATGTTTGAGTAACGAAATTAAATAAATTTTTTATAATCTTTAGTTTTGTAATAAGTTTTTTTAAGTTTTATATATTGAATTTAGTTTGTTTTTTTGAAATAAAAAGTAAATTATTTTTTTCCTTCAAAAACTTTTTTTTTAAAACATTAAATTTTCTACAGAGTTTGTTTACCTTATTTCTTAAATCTTCAAATAAACTTAGAAAATTTAAATATTTTTTCTTAGATTTTGGAGATTTTTTAAATTTTCGTTTGAAATTTATTAGTATTGTTAATTAAAATAAACAAAGTTTGAGTATTAAAATAGATACAGTTATAAAAGTTGGTGTATTAAAATGGGCAGAATAATTAGTTGAGGTATTAAAATGGGTAGTGAAAAAGTTTGGGTATTAAAAAGCTTAATAAAATTTAGTTGGGATATTTATATGGAATTTTCCCAAACTAAAATGACAGTAAAATCAAAATTAAAAAAATAATGCTTCAAAATTAAAATAAAATATTTATTAAATGTAAAAGCTAAAATCAAAAACTAAAAACAAGAATCTGTCATTCGTGTTTTTTCAAAAACTAAAATCTACTGCAAAATCAGAAACCAAAAACTAAAAACCAAAAGCCAAAAACTAAAAACCAAAATCTAAAAACTATCCGAACAATCATCACCTATATATTTTTGTATGTATTATTGATAATTGAAATCTCATGTTGGAATTTACCTCTAAATTGTATAAAAATCCTTACTAAGATTATAGAAATATAACCACAACTACAAATACCGTTCTTTGTTCACTTGATGTATAATATACTTTTACGTATGATCGTAATATCGTATGTAAAAACATCTCCAAAAAACCTCTCTATTTTGAAGTTTCTAAAACATTATATTTGAAGTTTCAAAGTGTTTTTCTCCAAAAACAAAACTTCAAACTTAACTTCAACATTATTTATATTTTACATTATGATCCTTATATTTTTCATACTTAATATAAATTCATAAAACTTTTATAAATAACAAACATATATATATTAGTCATACAACAATATTAATTAATAAAATCTTATACTAAGATATAAAATTATAAATACAAATACATGATTAAATATTAACTACAAGCATAATACCACATTTTTGTTGTCAACTTTTAGTTTTTAATTTTTTTAAAAATATTAAACTACAAGAAAATATTTTAACTTTTATTATAAATTTTTTATGTCTAAAACCTAATTTAAAAAAATAAAAATAAATGTTAATTTGAAATATTTATGAGATATAAAAAATTAAAGATTAAAAAGATAAACAAGATAATATTTATGAATTATAAATTTTATTTGTTACTAGAAAGACTAAAATACAATTAAAAATATGAAATTTCAAACTTAGAATTTTGAATTTGAAATTTTGAAATTTTTTTTGAAGAGTAAAAAATTTTGAATTATAGAATTTCTTTTGGAAATGCTCTAATTATAGAGTTTCTTTTGGAGATGCTCTAAGAATTTAGAACCGAATCGTAATAGAGACTATTAACTAAAATTAACTCCATATTAGTTGGGATTATTTTTTAAATTAGTCATTGTCAACACGAGTACTTGGTTACATATAACTCGAATGATTAAAATTGTATAGAGAAAGAAAATCACGTGCATTGACGGCTGGAATGTTTACTTGTGATCTGTAAAGCTGTGGCCAAGAAATAAAACTATATATACATATAGCTCATTGTATAATTACATCTTAGAGTTTATCCAAATTTAAGTTGACTTAAACATATGATATAAGACAAACATTTCGTAGTTCAATAGAGCTTAGCTATAATTGAAATAGTCATCGAATTATAAGGGAAACAAACACTAGTTTACAAAAATAATACACTGCATGGTTGGCAGACACACACACATATATATATAGTTGCTAATGATATATGTACGTATGTCTGTGCAACTGTTGTAGACATAAAATGCGACAGGTCCATGGACGGGAAGGTGATTTTCATTTTCTTTAGATATGTACGGAGCAGACCGGAATAATAAACCAGTTTTCATGTTCATATTAATATGTTGGGCTTAAGTTGGGTCAAAACATCACCATTAGTGTAGGCTCATATGATGGCCATATAGTTTTCATGGACTTGTATCTATGATGGGTCTAACTGCCTGTTGGATGGTAGAGACGTCATAAAGACAAAGGTTTGTTTCTACTCCTCTTACAAAGTGTTCGGTGAAATGCCTGTAGTTACATACTCTGTTTCTAACTTTTTCTTTCGTTTCTCTGTTTTTTTTGCTGCAGAGAATAGCTCAGCTTTTGCATCAGATTGCTCAGATGAACAAGTTACTTATAGAAAATAAAAATTTGAACTGATTAAACCTTTTGTAATAGCTCACAACTAGAAGTTTCAGTAATAAGAATCAACTAGACAAAGATCACACATAGATTGTTGTCGCGAAGAACGAGTTACTTATAGACAAGAACTGATTAAAGCTTATGTAGTAGCTGAGAACTTATAAGTTTCAATAGTAAGAATCAACGAGAGAAAGATCACACATAGATTCTTGTCGTGAAGAGCAGACGAATCTACAGTCTACTACTCAATGTTTCTGCATTGTTATTTCATTAAAAGCAAAAAAAAAGTTACCTGAGTTTTTTCTTGTGATACATACGTTGCTCTTAGATCATATGTTCTTCTTGGTCTTGCTCCTGCGTTTCGGTTTTGGTTTCAGTTTCGGCTTGGCTCTATTCATCTTCGGACGAATCTTTAAGTTAAGCGCACGAGGATCCACCAATGCAGCCTCTTCTCTCTTCTTCACGGGTTTGAAAACCTCTGTCACACTAGGATCAAGCAAGTCCTTAGAGCAACTAAGCGTAACACCAAGTGACATTGCCTCTTCCCAAAGCTCCCTTCCTTTCTCAAACTCTCCTCCTTTACACAACTTTGTTATGAGCAGATCATAAACCTGACCATAACCACCCACAGAGCTCGTCCTCTTCATCTTCTCAAACAACTGAAGCGCGAAATTCACCCTCTTGACACCACAAAGAACACCAATCAGATCATAATAGAATCTGCGTTCAGGTCTCAGCCCTCTCTCAATCATCTCATCCACCATTTGGTTGCCTTTACCAAACCTCCCTGTCAGATACAAAACCCTCACAACAAAGTAATAGCTCGCTGTATCCGGATCACACCCTGTTCTCTTCATCTGTTCAAGAATCTGACAAGACTCTCTCACCCTCCTCGTCCTCCCCAAGCAAGAAAGCAATACGTTGTAACTAAGAGACGTTGGTTGCACTTTATAAGACCTCATCTCCAACATAACGTTCAAAGCCTCAGGGACAAGACCAGAAGGGTTACGTGCCACGTTTCGTTCGCATAGGCAAGTAAGCATTGCGTTGTAACAGAACAAATCAGGAGCAATCCCTGCTGATTTCATATCTTGTATCACTCTTCTCGCCTCCTTCACGTTTCTTTGAACCGACCAACCGAATAAAAGACTTCTATACACAGACAATTCATTACCAGATACCAACTCCTTGTGGTGATGCATAACTCCCAATGCTCTCTTCACATGTCCTCTTGAACAGAGCGCGCTTATAATAGCAGTCACTGTGAAGCTATCTCGTGGGCAAGAGAACTTGTCCAATATCTTGAAGATACCTATTGCATCATCTTCTTTACCAATCTTAACCAGAGTTTCAGCAACGAGGCTAAACGTTTGCTTATCCATGACCCTATTCTCCTTCCTGAGATCTGATAAAAGTATCTGAATAGCTGTGTAATCTTTCTTCTCAGCCAAAACTCTTAGGACATGGTTGAACTCCTTGTCTTCTAAGCTGGAACCAAGGTGTTTACAAGACCAGGAGAAGAATCTCAACAGCCTTCTCGGTGAAGTCTCGTTCTTGCATGAGTCAATCACTTGGGTAACGAAGTTTGGTGATGGAGAGACTGAAACTTTGTTCAAGTTTTCTTCGAGGTCATCAAGACCACCAATGTGGGAAGAAACAATCTGAATAACTTCCTGCAACTCCGTTGATGCATTGTCTACTAAGTGGTGAGAGCATAAATAGCGTGTCAGTTTTGTAGTTAACGGAAACCCGTTTGATCTGAGTATCGAAATCATTCTTCTCTGAGGAATTTCATCAAACACTTGGTCTGCACTTTCTCCTTCAAAGTTCTAGAGATCACTAATCACTGAAAGGGTTCGAAAACAAAGCTCCCCGAAGATACAAATTTCTCTGATAAATCAGCTTTGGTGTAAATTCTTGTAAAGAACACGACAAGCAGATCCCACTACAAGACCTGTCTTTTGTTTTGCAGAACACTAGCGACTGCACACAAAAGACTGTTATACAAATAGAAAGATTAATTAAACCGGATAAAACCGAGAATTGGGAGACAACGGTTCTAAGGGTAAATGCTAACCGGATTGATTACCCCGAAGTCACACATGATAAAATATTATATTC
>CAKOAT010847376.1:261008-280070 GCA_932364175.1 Eruca vesicaria subsp. sativa
GATCGACTAGCCCACCGGGCCTAAGCCCATGCCATGACAGGATTTTTAAGCGTCCACTTAAGGGCCCCTGGTTACGCTAAGTGGTCTGGAGCGCCACACCAACTCCGCATGTAAATTATGTGGTGGCCGGGGTTCGAAGTCGGGTGGCGGGCACCTCAGCCGAGGTTCCTTTACCACCAGGCTACGAAGCCCGGTTAAAATATTATATTCTTATGGAAAATCGAATTTCACGACATCTTCTTCTTGTAGATAATCATATAAAGGAATCGCATATAACTTTGGACTAATTAAAATCATATAATTGGTCAATGGCCGATGGCAAAAACGTAATGAAAGTTGGACCGGTACAAGACGTGTCTTGGGATAAATTAACTTTGATATATGTTATGCTTTATTGATGCCGCATTGGTCCACTTGGGCTAGCCAGATTCGCAGTCTTTATAGAGCCAGTCGTGAATACAAAAGAATATTATTAGCACGTCGACAACTTACTATAAAAGTTTAGCCTACTTATATTATCTTTATGATTATGACAACTAAATTATTTGTTTCTTCAAACCACTGATGTAATTAACTAGATGCACTAAACTATGAAAATCAATAACGATATCAATTCAATACCGTTGTTTTTAAAAGTACTTCAAATCTTGTATTAGACTATGTGATTTGAGAATTGAGATAAAGTGTTAAATATAGTTTTACAATGTCTTAAAAACCTAAAATAAGGTTAGTGACTTAAGGTGAAGTTCTGAAGACCAAATGGGTGATAAATCTTTTGTATGTCGTGGTGTAACAAACGCCTTCCGTTTTAGCCGAGATGGAATGATTGTTTGCGACGATATTTTGTTTAATTGTTTGATATATATATATATATATATTTTAGCAATTCTGATTATGATCGACTGCTCAGATATATTGAATATGGTTACGAATTTGGTTGATTGTACGGCTTTCACCTCAAAAATATAAACGTTTTGCTTTTTGCAAAATAATTTGACAACTTGAGCTTGATCTATACCACGAGGAGCTAGAATATATATGTGCAACTATTTTAGCGAATGAGACTAGGATGAGAAACATAGTATTTTTTTAATTAAAGAAAACATGATCAGATAGATTGAGTTTTGGAATAATATTTATACCGATTAAAATTTTTTAAACAGATGAAGAGCCGGTTTTACAACCAAGATTGCATGGAATTGAAAACGGATACGTGGAAACGAAACGTTTCAAAAAACATGATTTTTAAAAAATAGAAATGGAAACAATTTAGAAACGTCTATAATATATGTATGATTAATCATCATGTAAGTTTTTTTTCTTTTTTTTTTTATTTATCTAAGATAAAATATTAAGTAATAAGTATTTTTTGTATATTTTATTAAAATTATAATCAATAACTAGAAAAGTAAGACATGTTATCATTCGATAAAACTATGGAGTGACTTCATTCCAAATCAAATCATTATACTAAAATGATAACGAATATCAAAACATAATATTAAAATATAAAATAATAAACATTTAATAATTAACATCAAATGCCAAATAGTTATTTTTGCGTTTTTAATTAAAATTGCGAGTTTCTAAATTAGAATCACGAGTTTTCAAATCAGAAACACAAGTTTTCATCGTGTTTCCAAAATGAATTTTTCAAGAAACATGTTTACAAAGAGTTTTCTCGAGTTTCCAAGAGATTCCGATTCCGAAACGTTTTCGAAATAGGAAACGGACCTTGAACGGAGTTTCCATGCAACCTAGTTTACAACTATGTGAGCTAGAAGTACAATAAATTTTGTGGGCCGACAACTTATTAGAATGAAAATAATTGACTAAAGTGTAAGAAGAACAACTTGACCACTTACCTCTCATCAACACAATCACTGTTTAAACCATATGGCATGCTGAAAATAATATGTAAAAATGATCGATATTTTAACTATATTATTTGCGGCCGTAAACATATGTTTGTACTGTTTCTCCTCGGGGTTGCCACTGAATAGATGAACAGTTGGCAACAAAGAATGAGTTTATATCATCTTGAAGTTGCAAAAGTCTATCCCACACAACTTATATGATCGTCTCTTTTATGAAATTCATTGAATAACAATGTATAAATCATATGCACATGAATCATGATAAGAGTGCCATGCTCCAGATATTAAATGCGTTTCATTAAACCATTCAATGTAGACATGTAGTCTGAAGAGTATATGTGATAAAAATCATTTGTATACATCGTTTTACATCTTAACCGAAATAAAATTGAAGTCATGTTTTCTCTTTTTGTTTCGAATTTGATTAAACGACAAAAAAACAAAGACGAGAAATGGGAAAGCCATTTGGTATTTTGGTTTGATCTTAGATTTTTTCAGGAAAATCAAATAAAATATAATAAATGATATTGATATGGAGATGCATCTTATCTAGGCTGTATCCACCATAAAAAATATCTTATGATATTTTCCAGAAAGTGACGTGGCCTTTTCTCTATCTCAACCAAACTATCCAACACCACTTTTTTCTCCTTTATTATTCTCCGCGCTTTTTTCTTCCACGTCATCTCCCTGTCCTAAAAAAATATCCCCGCGCGTCTCACAAACGCGCACAGTCGTAGAAACTTCCAATCTCCGCCGTCCATTCTCTCATCAACGCCTCAGATTACCATCGTCCATTTTCCCTTCTCAGCATCTCTCATTATTTGACCTCTGCTTGACAAAACAGAAACAAGTTTCTCTCTCGTGTTTTTCTCACTTCTTGTCGGAAACTCCTCCTTTTTTCTCTCTCTCTCTCCTCATCTCACCGCCGGTGATTGTTTTTTGAGTTGCTATCGTTTCTTGATTTCATTACAATCTTGAAGAAAAAAAAAGAATTTGACTTTTTTTGTGTTTATCTTTAATCTCTTGGTTATTAGATTTAGTTTTTTTACGTTTTGATGGTTATAAGATTAGGTTTGGAGATTAAAAGAGTAATTTTTGTTGTGTTGTTGTTGTGAAAGGAAGTGACTTTGAATAGATAAATTAGGCAACTTTGTAGGGACACTGTACCGAAACCCTAGTTTCTGGTTTGGCCATGGAAGTATCTTAGCACTTTCTCTTGTTGGGGTTTTTATTTGTCTTTTTAATCTTTTGTATAATCTTTTTTTTTTAAGTTTTTGTTAGTGAAAGTTAGTTTCTTTGATTAGATATTTTTGGTGGGTTTTTGGTGGGTTTTATATTTGTAAATCTGATCATGGATTTGAACGGAGAGTGTAAAGGAGGAGGAGGAGGAGATGGGTTTATTGATAGAAGCAGAGTTAGGATTTTGCTTTGTGACAATGATCCTAATAGCTTGGGAGAGGTTTTCACCCTCCTTTCTCAGTGTTCTTATCAAGGTATGATTTATAAAACTGTATGATGGATTTGAGTTTTTTACTCTTTGTAAAATAAATATTGTGGATGGATGTTTTTGTTTTGGGGAATGTAGTGACCTCAGTGAAATCAGCAAGGCAAGTGATTGATGCACTAAATGCAGAGGGACCTGATATCGATATAATACTAGCGGAGATTGATCTCCCAATGGCTAAGGGTATGAAGATGCTTAGGTACATCACACGTGACAAAGATCTTCGGAGAATCCCTGTCATTAGTAAGCCTTTTTTTGCTGATCCATTTCTAAACTGTTCTATTACCTAACAAGGTTTTACATGACGGCATGATCATTTGCTGTATGATAACCAATCTTATGATATTCTCAAATTTAAGTGATGTCGAGACAAGACGAGGTCCCTGTGGTGGTAAAGTGCTTGAAGCTAGGCGCAGCTGACTACCTTGTCAAGCCTCTCCGGACCAATGAGCTTCTCAACTTGTGGACTCACATGTGGAGAAGAAGACGCATGGTTTGTTTCTCTCTCTATGTGCCTAACTGTTTTAGGAGCATTTCTTGATAGTCATATGTCTTTCTCCTTATATTTAATCTCTGTGTTTATATTTCAAGTTAAATGATGTTTAATTTATTGTAAGTTTAGGTAATTGTCAATTGTTTTCAGGTAAGAAGATTCCATGTTAATGTCACATAGTCCTCATGTTTATGTGATTGAGCGTGTGTTTTTGTTTGTTTTGGCAGCTAGGACTTGCTGAGAAGAATATGATGAGCTATGATTTTGATCTGGTGGGATCTGATCCAAGTGATCCGAACACAAACAGTGCCACACTCTTCTCTGATGACACAGATGACAGAAGTATTAGATCCACCAACCCTCAGAGAGGAACAACTTTAAGCCATCAGGAAAAGGAGGTGAGATAGTATTATGAAAGTTTTACAAGTCTTTTGAAAATGGTCAAAGAGCTAATTTTCTTTAGTTTGCGCCCATGCTTTTTGCTGGCAGTGGCCTGTTGCTACTGGCTCTGTTTGTGCTGGAGATGGCGCTGATGGCACAGCCACGTCAACTCCTGCCGTTGCTATCATAGAGCCTCCATTGAATCATCTTCCTGAGACTCACCATGAGTCTACCAAAAGAAATACTAATCCAGGTGATTGCATTGCTTTGATGTAACACTTTCTAATAGTGAACCTCCAAAGTTTTTAGCTTATGGCTACGGTTTTTGCAGGGCAATTTTCTTCAGTGCCAAAGAAAAGTAGGTTGAAGATTGGAGAGTCCTCTGCCTTCTTCACATATGTCAAGTCTACTGTCATTGGCACTAACTCTCAGGATCCTCCCCATGTCAATGGAAATGGCTCAGTTCATCCAGGTGTGGCGGAGAAGCGTCAAGTGGTGGCAAGTGAGGTGATCAACAAGGCCAAACAAACAAGAGGAGGTAGAGAGACTAAGAAAAACTATGCTCAAGGAGAGAGCTTAGTGAATGGCACGCTTGAGCGTTCACGCACGCTTCCAACACCAATGGAGCTTCATAGTAGGAGTCACCAAGAAGATCCAAGTTCCCTTGAGCGGTCACGCACACTTCCACCACCAATGGAACTTCATAGGAGTTACCAAGAAGATCCAAGTTCCGGTGACAGGTCACGCACGCTTCCACCACCAATGGATCTTCATGGTGGTAGGAGTTGTTACCAAGAAGGAGCCATGGATGATGCCAGGGTTGCTAGTAAAGATTCATCTCAAGTTGATGCTTCAAGATTCGCTGCACACAATGCATATCCTTACTATATGCATGGTGTCATGAACCAAGTTATGATGCAATCAGCAGCCATGATGCCTCACTATGCTCATCAACATCCTCATATGAATGGAATGACAGGATTTCCTTATTATCATCACCACCCCATGAACACATCGTTACAGCACAGTCAAATGTCACAGAATGGTCATGTGCCTTTACAGAATGGTCAGATGCCTTTACAGAATGGTCAGATGCCTATGGTCCATCATCATCAGTCTTGGCCACCGGTGGGGAACTCATCTCCTAACGAGGTGAGAGTGAATAAACTTGACAGAAGAGAGGAAGCTTTGCTGAAATTTAGACGTAAAAGGAACCAAAGGTGTTTTGACAAGAAGATTAGGTATGTGAATAGGAAGCGCCTTGCTGAGAGGAGACCACGTGTTAAGGGTCAGTTTGTTAGGAAAATGAACGGCGTAAATGTTGACTTGAACGGGCAGCCTGAGCCTGACTCTGCTGACTATGATGACGAGGAAGAGGAGGATGAAGAAGAAGAGGAGAATCGGGACTCATCTCCTCAGGATGATGCTCTTGGAACTTGAGAAACATGGAGAACTTAAAACATATTTGTTGATGATGATCCATTGACACAGAAAGAATGATGCCTGCTACTGCGCAAAACCATTGGATATGTACTCATGTGGCTCAAACTTTGGCAGGGCATTGATAATCACTATCTAGGTGTGGTTTAGTTCGTTGATAAACATAAGATGTGTTTGATCATGTTCACTCACATTCTGTGAGTTATGTATATACCTTTCTTCTTCTTCCAGCAATTTTCCTTGAATTTTATTTTTCCTTTCTTCCCTTGTCTGTTTTAACAATGTAAGATCAACTCATGGAAAGGTAAAAAGAGACGTGTGTTAAATAACTTGAAAGCCTTGTCTTTTGCTCGGATGGACACAAAATTTGAAAGATATGCAGAGACGTGTGTTCCACTGTAGGAACAGCACAGTACTGTGTTGGTCTTTACGAACAGAACAGTACTTTTTGGTTCAGTCGCAAGCTCTACTTGTGTTTGTATATAAGGATATTGTTTTACAAAGAGTGGGCAGAGTGATCACTGTATATAGCTAAATTGTCTCATTTTTCTATACTGAGTTTAATGGGCAAGACAAATGAACATGCTCTAATTTTCCCAAAGTCAAAAATACATATGTAACAGCTTATTTCTTATAACAGTGTTTAATTGCATAATGTATGGAATCTGCATATCTCCAAATCTACAAAACAATGGCACACATGAGTAAAACATCTCGGTGATCGTCTTTTGACCTTTTTAGCTTTTCCAGAAATAGGAGTCTTCAGATTACACAGCCACAGCTTCTGGCTTCTTGCTGTTCTTGATTCCTTTTATAGCTGCAGATTTTTAAAACAAACAAACAGAATAAACATTAGATCATTGTCCCACAAAACTGAGCAGGTTTATACAACTTTTAAAGTCTATACCTTCTTCATAGTCCTTAGCTCCAAATACAGCTGATCCAGCTACTAGAGCATTTGCTCCAGCCTCAATCACCTATTTGCAACTCACAAAAGATTCACAATCTAGATTTTTCTATGACAACAAGAGTGTCTACAGAAGCAAAGTTTGAGTTAAAGATGAAACTTTGAAGAAATTTCCGAGCTTCACCTTGTATGCATTCTTAGGAGTGACACCACCATCAACTTCAATCCATGGGTTTACTCCCTAAACATACAAGACAAAGTTTATTAGTAGAGAATGACAATAAGCTTATACTCTGGAAGAAGTAACTATGTCTGATACCTTTTCAACACACATTCTTCTCAAATCAGAGATTTTTTTAACTTGGCTTTCAATAAAGCTCTGTCCACCAAACCCGGGGTTCACCGACATTATCAAGACCAGATCCACCACTGGTTACAGAAACAAATCATACTCCAATGAGTTATAATCCCACCCATCCCAAACAAGTGCAGAGTTAGAATAGAGAAAGAAAAAAAACTAACCATCCAATACATATTCTATAGCACTCAATGGGGTTCCAGGGTTTAGGACAACTCCAGCTTTAGCACCTAAGCTTTTGATCTAAACATCACATCACCACAAGGTAAAACTAAATGTAAGAATCATACTCCACCAGAAGCAAAAAAACTTAGAAAGCCAGAAAATATCAGTACTTGATTGACAGTGCGATGCAAATGGATGGTGGATGACTGCTCACAATGTACACTGACTATATCAGCACCTGCTTTGATAAAATCCGGTACCCTCAAATCCGGTTCCACTATCATCTGGTTACAGAAAAGTCTTTAAAGATCAAAATGTGACTTAAAACATCAATAAACCAACCATATATATATAGAGAGAGAGCTTTACGAGATGAACATCCAAGGGAAGATCAGTAACAGGACGCAAAGCATCAACCACAAGAGGACCAATAGTGATGTTAGGAACAAAACGACCATCCATCACATCAACATGGATCCAATCACAACCTGCACACTCCACTGCTTTCACCTAAAACAAAAAAACCTCACTCAAACAAGAAACTAAACTCTGAGAAGTAAAAAGAGAGAGAAAGTGTGTGACAAAAAAAAACCTGCTCTCCTAATTTGGCGAAATTAGCAGAGAGAATAGAAGGAGAGACAATGATATCACTTTTCGAATACTTATCAACACGAGCTGTTGCCTTCACAACACCATTAGTTTTCCTCCTGCCACATATACACCAAATTAAAAAAATGTGACTTGATGATAACATGTTTAAATGCAAAAGATTGATTCTTTATCCACAATACAATTCATTGAAATAATAAAATCCTCTAGAGATGAAAAAAGGAGTTAACCTGGAGAAAGAAAAGGAAGCTGGTTGGTAAAGGAGAGACCTTTGAGGCCTAAGACCAAACCCATTGACTTGGGTTGTTGATGAACAACACAAGGAAGTGGTCGACATAATCTGAATCTTTTTGATACTATTAAGAAAAGAGAAAGATTCAAGTTTCTTTCTCTCACTAGAAGAGTTGGTTAGTGAGAGAAACACACCCAAAGTTCCAATCTTTCTTTTCACTCTTCCTTCGTCTCAACAAAGATGTTTTTTTTTTTTTTTTAGGGAAAGAAAATCTGGAAAAATCTGGTTTTTTGCGCCACGTGGGATTATGGTCTTGTGGGCAACGCCTTCTTCTTCATCTTTTTCTGATCCAATGCAAAGCTTATCTCAAATGGTTGGCTCTCTCTTGCTGCTGATTTGTGCATTTTGTGGAAATATTATTATTTCTATAATTCTTATAGAAAAATAAATAAACTCAAAGAAGACATTTCAAAATACTTATTTTTTTGCGGTGTTTATGGGCCCATTGGGCCTATTATCTTGTTCGCCATGTTTACATATTTTCTCATTTCATGACTGTATTACTAAGCAATAACGCAAACTATAAAGATAAAAATATCATTTTATTCAATACTTAATGTAAACTTTTATTGCATTTTATTTAGTTAGACAAGACGATTCATGCTTCTTGTAATAGCTACACACACACACATTCACTTCTTGTTCTGTCCATTACCATGCAAGTTACTAAAGTACACTTGAGGGTTACTCTCAAATCCACCTCTTGAGATGTAAGCACTGCCTTTTGAACCTGGCGCTACCATATAACCTCCTCCTCCTCCACCTCCGCCACTGCTCTTTCCTCCTCCACTACCACTGCTCTTTCCTACTCCACTGCCGCTGCTGCCGCTTTTTCCACTCATTTTCTAGTGTGGCTTTTGTTTAAGAATTTGGAGATCTGAGACTACTTTGGAAATGTGATTGAACATTGCAATTTATAGAGAAGATTTGAATCGTTAATCAAAGAAACGATTGTTCCCAAGATTCTTAACTGATTCACATCACCTCGTAAAAGTGAATGAATATGTAGGGACTATCAAATTACATTTACAAAGGGGTTAGTATTTATTACCAGGTCTAATTAAATCCAACGGCCTTCCTCATTCCTTGCAACAATTTTCTATCTTAGACCTTGTAAGAGATCTCCAATGTAAAACTTCATATTCTATTTCAAAATAGAATAAAAAAAAAAAGTAAAAAAAATAATAAATAACCGGGCCTCGTGGTCTGGTGGTAAAGGAACCTCGGCTGAGGTGCCCGCCATCACGAGTTCGAGCCCCGGCCACATCGGATTTAACATGGTTTCCGTTTGGTCTTCAAGACTCCTTCGGGAGATAGTCGGGTCTCTAAATAAGCCCCGGACACCTGAGTTATCAAAAAAAAAAAATAGAGTAAAAATAATTATGGAATAAAAATTCTTCAATCACACTCAATTAAACAGGTAAACGTTCGGATATCTATTCGCATTCGGTTTAGATCTATTTAGGTTTTGGGTTTTCAGAATTAGAGATTTTGGTTTGGGTTCGGTTCGTATCTTTATGGATTCGGTTCAAGTTCGGATAACCCGTTTAAATTATTTTTAAAAAATTTTAAACTATATATACTTCAAATTTCAAAAAAAATAAAAAAATAAAATGATATATAACGTATAAATTTGAATATATATGTATATATATGCCAAAATACCTTAACTTAATTAACATAAAATTTGGTTTAACTTAAATATTTGGATGAAGAATCAATAGATTTTTTTAAGTATTGACAGTGTTTTGAGTATTGTTTAACTACTTTAAATATTTACTTTTGACGCTTTGTATATATTTTCAAATATATTTGGACAATCTCAAAAAATCTTATACTTTTCGATATTAACATCTAAAAATAACTAATATATTCAAATATATAAATCTGATTCAGATCTATTTGGGTATCTGAAGCATTTCGATTCAGATCGGATTCGGTTTCGATTCTCCAGATACCAAAATTTTGAATCCGTTTAGATATTAAACCAATTTTGGTTCAGATTTGGTATTATTTTTTGGATCAAATTCGGTTCAGTTAGGATTCGGATTTTTTGCTTAATCCTATTCCATTTCTAACTTTATGATGGAATAATGAACAAATAAAATAGAAATAAAAATAATGCCCAATTTAACAATATCAATAGTGTAGTGGCTTGGGCCCAATATCAATATCACTTTTTTCAATCACACTATTTCCCGCCAGATAACAAGGTAAAATAGTTTATCTTATTTTACATTATCTCTGATCCATCTCAATATTTGCTTTTAAGAAAGAACTAGATTTTTACCCGCGATTGAAAAGCGCTGAAATTTTTTATGAATAAAAATTTATATAATTGGGTTTTCTCTTAATTTAAATAATATTTTGATATAAAATTAGTTCACCACAATTTGTGATGATTATTGTTTTTCATTAGTTTTTAGTTTCAGTTTTTATTTTTAGATTTTTGTTTTTCGTTTTTAGTTTTTAAGTTTCTACTTTTCATTTTCAGTTTTTGGTTTAGGTTTTTAATTTTTAAACCTGTTGAGTTAGTTTGAACTAATATTACCAACAAACAAATGTCAAATAATTGAACATCTAATTTAAAACTGAAAAGATGACAACAATTTTTTTTTTTATGTTTGATAATTGAACATCTAATTTAAAACTGAAAAGATGACAACCATTTTAAAAAAAAAAAAAAAAATAGTTTATTTTGTAAATAAACAAAGCAAAAAATATAACATGTGTTTTCAGCTTTTGGTTTTGGATTTTAGTTTTTGGATTTGGTTTTTGGTTTTGCTTTACATTTTTTTAATCAGTAAATTATTGAAGAAAAATAAAACAATAAATTATTTAAAAGTTACCATTGAAATTTAGCAAAACAAAGTGATTGTTATTTAAAATAAAAAATGTATTAACATGTTTTAAAGTACATGATTTAAATAAATGATTAATAATAGATAATTTTTTTTTGTTAAAAATATTAAATACCTTTTGGGTCTGAAAATAATAAATGATTTTTTTATCTTTTAATGTGAAAAGATTATTCAATGTTTTTGGAGTTTTTTTCTGAATATTAATCCCAAAAACCAAACTATACAATTTGTTCAAAAATAAAAGTAAGCCCAAGACTATATTCCATAAATATCCAATGGTTTAACTTAAGTATAATTAGTAGATTTCCATATTCCATATTTTGATGATATATATTCTTTTAGAACATTCCATATTTGTTGGAGAAAATATGTGTTTTCGGTATACAAATAGATATCTGCTGTATTTTGAAGATAGTTTACATTAAGGTCATCTCTTTATATTAATTGTGTTGGTTTAATTTAAGTAATACGGTTCAATCAATTACTAGATTATGACCTGCGCTTGAAAGCGCAGAAATTTTTTATAACTAAAATTTATATAATTGTGTTATGTCTTAATTTAAAGAATGTTTTGGTATAAATTCAGTTTACCAAAATTTGTGGTGACGATTTTTTCATTAGTTTTTAGTTTCAGTTTTTATTTTTAGATTTTGGTTTTTAGTTTTTAAGTTTCTATTTTGTTTTTCAGCTTTTGTTTGGGTTTTTAATTTTTAGATCCGCTGAGATAGTTTGAACTGATATTACCAACAAACAATTTCAAATAATCGAACATCTAATTTTAAACTGAAAAGATGACAATTTTTTTTTAAAAAAAATTGCAATAGTTTATTTTGTAAATAAACAAAAGCAAAAAACTATAACAATATGTTATCCAGAACAATGCGTTTTGAGCTTTTGGTTTTGAGTTTTAGTTTTTAGAATTGGTTTTGCTTTACATTTTTTTTTAAATCAGTAAATTATTTAAGAAAAATAAAAAAAATAAATTATTTAAAAGTTACCATTGAAATTTATCAAAAAAAATGATTGTTATTTAAAATAAAAAATACAATAACATATTTTAAAGTACATGATTTAAATAAATGATTAATAATAGACAATTTTGTTTTGTTAAAAATATTAAATACATTTGGGCCTGAAAATAATAATTGATTTTTTGATCCATTAAGATAGAAAATTTATTCAATGTTTTGGAGTTTTTCTTTAATAGTAAGCTTAAAAATCAAACCATGTAATTTGTCCTAAAAACAAAAGTAAGCCCAAGATTATATCCCATAAATAACCATCGGTTTAATTCAAATAATGTGATTCAATTAACTATATGGCTTGTTGTAACACTCTAGAAAGAGTCTAAATTTAAATGACAATTTGTATTAGTAGATAAAAAGAAAGACTCCATTTTAATAGAGTAGATTTCCATGAAGATGCTAAATGGTATATTACGATTTCCACATTAATATAATTAGTAGATTTCCAAATTCGATATTTTAATTTAATATAATTAGTAGATTTTCATATTCCATATTTTGATAATGTATATTTTTTTTAGAACATTCCATATTTGTAGGAGAAAATATGTGTTTTTGGTATATACATGGATATCTGCCGTATTTTGAAGATACTTTACATTAACGTCGCCATGTTACATTAATTGTGTTGGTTTAATTTAAGTAATGCGGTTCAATCAATTATAAGACTTATATTATTTGTAACACTCTAGAAAGGGTCCAAATTTAAATGACAACTTGTATCAGTAGATAAAAAGAATGTATCTATTTTAATAGATTAGATATGACTTATATTATTTGTAACATTCTAGAAGGGGTCTAATTTTAAATGACAACTTGTATCAGTAGATAAAAAGAATGTATATATTTTAATAGATTAGATATGACTTATATTATTTGTAACATTCTAGAAGGGGTCTAATTTTAAATGACAACTTGTATCGGTAGATAAAAATAATGACTCTATTTTAATAGAGTAAAAGTTCTATTTAAAAAATATAATTACACTTATATACACGTCTACAATAAAATTATTCTAATTTAAAGAACATATACATGAATATTTTATTAAACTTATAGGTTTCTCTAAAACAAATATTTTATTCACAAAAAAGACAAATATTTTATATTTTTAAAAATAAATAAACTATATTAGAAAGACATACATCAATCAAATTTAGCTGTATACTAAAGTATCTTAACTTCAAAAGAAAATTTAGAATATAATTGGATATGCTATTAGGAAAAAAAGATTAAAATCTCTTAAAATTGCTACCACGTGCCCACGGAAACGTGTTTTAACTTTTAACCTTTAAGGTGAAAAACACTATTATATACTTTAATTCGCACAGTACAAAAAGGAGATTCGACAAAAGAAGGTCCCAATTCCCCATCAGGCCATCACTAAAATTCCATACCAACAATGGTTTTTGCTTTAGCTTTCAAGTTTTGTTGTTTACCTGCGCACCCTCACAGGTAAAACTAAGCAAACGATCTTCTTATTTAGTCTTACTGAAAATATCATCTAACATTTAATTTAAAATAGTTAACAAAAAGGTTATGTGTGTGACGTATACAATTACTTTGGAAAATTTTAGTTTAACCAGTAATAAAAACTAGGGATCTATGACAGAAGCGAGGGGAATGGGGTCGAGCGCGTGTTGATGTGCCTTTGCACCATGCATTTGTTTTCCTCTTAGTATTTTTTTTTTTTTTTGACAAAACATTGAATTGTTTCGTCTTTCGTGCCTCTTTGCATGATCATAGGGCCATTTTACAATTCATTAATCAATTTATTTCACCAAATAATTGTGGATGAGTGGGCCAAAAGGCTATTTCACATAATCATTTGTCCGAAAATAAAACGTGAAAAACTCTTATGGTCTTTTTCTTTGTTTTGAATCACTAATTAAGTGGATTATTTAAGATAATATTCATGTTTTATGGGTTAAGGTGTATTCATGGATAATACAATGATAATATATAAAATGTAGTAATGAAATAAATCATAAGGAGATGAAAAAATCATATCCAAAATATGTAGTAATAATTAAGTGGAAGAATCATAACCAGTATATAAAGTGTGATTTGATATATAGTTTTTTTGACACCAATAATTTGATAATACAGTCCTTTTATCTTCTTAAAAAACAAACATTAATTTGAACCAAATCTCTATTATTGAAACTGAAATACCTTTTGATACTGTTGGAAACAAAGATAAGAATATATAAAAAATTGTTTGGAAACATGAATAGCAATATTTTTTTTTAGCATTTTTTTTATTTATATATTTAGTCACTGCATTTACAATAAATATAGTATTTTTTTTTAGTATTTCTTTTTATTTACAGATTTTACCATTACATTTAAAATTAATTTAAATTAATTAATTACAATTCTAAAACTGATGGTATTATTGATAGTATAGGAATATCAATTACAATATAGTATATATTCTAGAAAACAATTTTTAAATATATTATTATTTTATTTAATTTAATAAAAAATAATTTGAGAGTTCAATTTTGAAGAAAATAAAATTTTATAAAATTAATAATAATTCTTAAAAAACTAATGTAAAAATTAAAAAAATTTAGTATATTATTTCATTTTAAAATTAATTAACGAAAAAATAACAGGTTAATATATGATTAGTACAATTACATCAAGTTATAAAATTCTTAATATAATATTATGTACAAAGAAAAAAAATATTATCAAACATCTATATTATAAAAAATATATTATACTCTATATGTAAATTACACAACATAAAAATATATATTGATTTTCTTACAAAATCAGCGGTTTATGAATTTACGTTGAACACAAGTTAAATCAAATATCTGCACGGAGGTGCGGGTCAACATCTAATTTTTAGTTATATGGGATACTACATAAAATAAAATGATATATTTTTAAAAAAAATCCACTAAAGGTAATCATGTAGAATAGAATTATACTACAAACCATATTTTCAGAAATATAATAACTAATTTGTGTCCAAACAATATAAAATAGTAGGTCTTAGTTTTTTATTAATCTTAATACAAATTATTTGATGAAATAAAAATTGGTTAAAAGACTCAAATAATCTATAAAAAATAACTTTTGCAAATTTAAATACTAAAAATATTTTCATTTAATATAAAATAAATTAACATATTAGTCTATTTACATTCTCATATATATATATATATATATATATATATGAAACACATTCATTCAAACAAACAAATTTTCATGTAAAATCAAATGATTGTATATAAATAAAAGGTTAAACAAAAATGACATTAAATAATTTTTCAATAATAAGTTTTATATGTCTGATTTGTTTAAAAAAATAATTTATATATTTGAATTAACTATACATTCCAAAAATTCATAGTAAGAAGACATATTTTTTGTTTAATATGAAATAAATTAAATTAAGTCTATTTTCTCATATATATATATATGAATACATTCATTAAAATAAAATATTATTTTATATAAAATTAAAAGACTGTATATAAATAATATTTCTAAAAATAATAAATTGACATTAAATAAATTTTATAATATAAAGTTTAATATATCAAAATTTTAAAATAAGATACATACATTCTTAAAAATTCATTTGGAATATTCATAGTACGAATCATGAAGTAAAAATTATACATATATTTGAATATTTAATATAAATATGAAGCAATAAAATTATATACTATTATACTATACAACAAAAAATCATTATTTTTATTAGAAATATATATATTTTTAATCTTCCCATGCATTTAAATTAATCCGACAAAAGAAGGTTTAATGTTTTATATAAAAAAAAACTAATATGTTCGTGTGGAAGCGTTCGCTTGTAAGTCTGTATGTCTATATTTATAAGACACTTATGAAAAACTATGAAAAAACAATTTTAATAATGATAGTTAGGCCACACAAATTAATATTTAAAACTCCTAATATATAACATTAAACAATATACAATGTATATATTAAATTTGTTTAAACAAAAAAAAAACTAACACAAGCGCGTGGATCTAATTTACATTATAATTATAACATGACTATTAAAATTCAATTATCTATCAAGACAGTCTTTGTCGGGTGACAAATCCAATTATCTGCTTCACCTCTTGATCTTTAGCTTTCAGTATGCTGTTTATGTTTATGAATAATTATCTGCTTCACCTCTTGATCTTTAGCTTTCAATATGCTGTTTATGTTTATGATTTTCTTCCAATAAAAACTATATTGTTTTTTTGGTCTAAGAAAAAAAACTATATTGTTTATGGACCACACATACACTTCTCTTGGAATGTCTCTTTCATTTGAGTTTTTTTCTTTTTCTAGTTTTCAATTTCTTGAAAATTATACTATTATGTATTCTGCAGTATATCAAAAAGAATGAATGTTGTGGTCGGTTCAAATCCAACGAAAGATACCACCACCTTCATGCCATGGAAAGATGGAAACACTAAGTGATTTAATCATAAAAAAAAAGCATGAGAAAAACGAGAGCGCATGATTGATGATTATAATGGACGTTTAACTTTTTATTTTTAAACGATTATACTGATATTATGAATTAGAACACGATAAAGAAAATCAGCTTTATAAAGTTATGTTGTTAAAAAAAAACCCCAGCTTTATTATATTTAATTAATAATATAGTTGCCTCCGCAAATCATTTACCAATTGATCCGCGAGATTACATGCATATATGTTCTCACTGTCAGAGAAACCCTAATTCTAGTGTATCAATCCTTATTTAACATCATACAACCCCTAAACTTGGACTCAACAAAAAAAAATCCAAATATTAATACACACGTAGATAATTCTCGTTCAGGCAAGTTTTAAACAGTCTGAAACCTTTCTGTTTGGAAGTGAAGTTTCATGCTTTTTCGAGTGAATCAGACTCCGTATCATATACAAAATCAGCATGGTCAATAAGATAATTTGACCAACCCTCAAATTTTCCAAGCATATTGTCTTGATCATCAACGCTTGTTGATGAGACTTCTTGGGACACATCTGACATAAGTAGATCATGATCATGATCATACTCCATATTCATTTTGTTCTCCTCATTGTGGTCATGATCTCTCCCTAACTTTTCAACAAAATGTGAGAAATCGTAACCTAGATCCATACCGAGATCAGAATTAGCATTGATCTCATGCTCATTGTACAATGGTGACTGGGAGAAGGGATCGAACTCGGTGAGAGTATTTGTCAGGAACACGTTGGAACTTTGCTCAGAGAAGCCATTAGTAGTTCTCAAGTTACCATCCATGGAGGCCGACAATATTTTTTTGATGGAAGTGGCCTTAGTGGCAACTTTGTTCAAAAGCCTTGATGTAGAACTGGATCTTTTAAAACGTTTCTTGTGACTCAAGGAACCGACTTGAACTGGTGTCCCATCATTGTTGGTAAGATGAGACAGGGAAGGCATTGAGCTTGACCGGGAGTATTGCTTGCAGGAACTAGATGCAGCTAGGGAATGCAAATTCTCTAGCGGCGTAGTGATGACTTTAGGGTTGGAATTAGAAGCTAGTGGCTTGTGAGTCACGGGATCAATTCCCTGTTCGATCAAACGTTTTTTAAGATGAGTGTTCCAGTAATTTTTGACCTCGTTGTCTGTTCTTCTAGGTAAATGTTTCGCTATGGCCGACCACCTAAAGGCAATAAGAGAAATCAACAATGGATCTTTCTCATAATTGTACTATCATAATAAATCAGCGTTAAAAAAAAATCAACAAGAATTAGTATGAGTTAGTTTTAGAAGCTTTTCATGGCAGAGAAGATATTAATTGATTAATTATGCATTTATCAAAAAAAAAGAAAGAGTATTCATTAATAATGCTTGTATCTTTAAATTTATATGATTTTTTTTTCATGCATTTCATAATTTATTCGAGGATCCATACACACAAATATAAACGCACTTGTTGCCACGAGAAGCATGAAGCATGATGATAATCTGTTCCTCCTCTGAACTAAACTCGCCTCTTTTGATCTCCGGTTTTAGGTAGTTAGTCCATCTCAGTCTACAACTCTTTCCACACCTTTTTAACCCTAATTAGACACCATAATCATCATAAGAATTTCATAAAGCAATTACTAAATAAACATGTTTATGCTTTCGTAGATATTTAACCAGCTTTTTGGGGAATGTCGCGCCAGCCTCCTTCTCCATGTTCGTGGATGTAAGAGATGAGTTTCTTATCTTCTTCGATGGTCCATGCCCCTTTCTTCAGACCTTCTCCAACACAACACGGCTTTCTTGACATTTTCTTCAATATATATGAATACTAATATAAATAAATAACTCAAATATGACCTCTCAAACACCCAAGAAACCAAATGATAACGAGAAAGATATAACTAATCAAGAAAGTAAAATTTCGAAGGAATTTTTTTCTAATAAGATAAGAAAGAAATAGATCTGGTGATGAGAACTCTGATGCATCTGAATATGAGACTTATCGAGAAACGCTCTTGGGTCTTACCCACAGAGCTGGTACGTGTTTTCATGTTTTTCACGTTGACTCCAAATTTTGCTTATTATATATTCTTGTAATTAATACTTAGAATATCATACATAAATAAGCTTATGATTTAGAGCCAAGAGGCATGCATTGTTTGATGGTAGTGAGCTTACGAGCTATACTCACTCTATATATAATGTTAATAGATATTTTAGTAGATGAAATATTTGAATATAATATTGATTAATAAAGCCAGCTCATAGTTATAAATATTTTAATAAGAAAGTGACGTTATAGAGATAATTAAATTATGAGTTAATTTGCGAAAGTACCCTAGTTCTCACCTTCAATTAGTGAACTAACCCTGATATGACAGTTTTCTTTACTCGGACCATTTTACCCTTCCGTGTTTCGATATACTACTCTCTTAGGCTCACGCGCCTACGGGTAGCTGTGTCAGAGCGCCTCCCACGCTTGTTTTATTTCCCGTCAACCTTTTTGTTTTCCAGTAAAATCTTTTGCATGCTTTATATTTTGAAATTTGAAATTATTCATTAATTACGGTAACTGTAAAAATTTATCCCACCACTCTGAATAGTAACCTCCCTCTGCAATTCAACTTCCCATCTTCCCACTACTTTCAATCTTCGGTTTCAAACTGAGAAACTTCCGACTTT
>CAKOAT010848487.1:11889-33524 GCA_932364175.1 Eruca vesicaria subsp. sativa
TATATATATATATATATATATATATATATATATATATATATATATATATATATATATATATGTGTGTGTGTGTGTGTGTGTGATGTGTGCACGTATTATTTTAGATCTAATTCGTATAGATTCTTAATTGAATGCAGCACTTATTGTTAAAAAATGTGAAAATATAAGGGTTTTCATCTATATATAAAAGAGGTATTTCTTCGTACAGCTTTTTAATTGATTGTCCTTATTTTTACCTTTGTGTGTGTATGTATAGGAGCAATAAATCAACTAGCAAGAAGTTTGGCATGTGAGTGCGCAACTAATGGCATAAGAACCAACTCTGTTGCTCCTAATTTTATCCTCATTGATATGACTGAACCTGTAATCAATAACACCCTCCAGTTTTTCTTATCTATTAGTAATTTTCACATTAACACCTTGTAATTATGGTTCCTATATATATAAACCATAAGATAATAATGAATAAAGACAGAAGATCTATGGTTTTTTCTAAAGGAAAGTGTTCTTACGTTCGTGTTAATATGATCCAGACTTCTACCCATCAATTCTAAATTGCTAAAGAATGACGACTTGAGTTTTGACTGGATTGCTAGTGGCACTTTCAATGTAATTACTAACACGTTTAATTGCTAAATTGTTAGTGGCACTTTCAATGTAATTACTAACACATTTAATTTTATTTGGTACTGATTGAATATCAAAAATTGTCTAAAACTTAAAAATATCTTTAAAATTTTTAAAAGTTGAAGAAATAAAGATTTTTTTTTTATAAAATTAATTTTGAAATTAAAATAAAAAAATAAAATTTTATTTTTCTTTAAAAAATCAAAAGTCTTCGAAAATATTCATTTTTAAAAACAATTGCTAAAAACTGAAATTCATTGTAAAAACAAAAAATACCCACATATTAAAATTAAATTAAAATACTTAAAATAAATATTGTACCCAGTATGAGTGTGATTTTAATTTTATCTAATAATTTTAACTTATTTTTTTGCATTTTCTTTGAATTTTTAAATTTGTGGAATTTTGAAAAAAAAAATTAAAAATTTTGGAAGACTTTTGATTTTTTTAAAGAAAACTAATATTTTATTTTTTATTTTTAATTGAAAATTTTATAAAAAGCTTTATTTGTTCAACTTTTTGGAATTTTAAAGATCTTTTTAAGTTTTTAGACAAAATTAAAATAACACTCATACTGGGTATAATATTTATTTTAAGCATTTTAATTTAATTTTAATATGTGGGTATTTTTGTGTTTATAATTAATTTCAGTTTTTAGCAATTGTTTTTAAAAATGAATATTTTGGAAGACTTTTCATTTTTTTAAAGAAAAATAAAATTTTATTTTTAATTTAATTTCAAAATTAATTTTATAAAAAATTCTTTATTTTTTTAATTTTTTGGAATTTTAAAAATCTTTTTAATTTCTTAGACAATTTTTTATATGTAATCAGTACCAAATAAAATAAAATGTGTTACTAATTACACTGAAAGTGCCAATAGTCCAGTGGTAAAATGTCTTGCCATTTGACTCAATCAACCCGGGTTTGAATCCGCAGATGTACATGTTTTTATTTTCAAATTCACTTAACGACACGTCAAATTTTTTCTGTTAAATTTGTTGACGGCGTGCTAAATTGGCAAGTCAATGAAAACTTTGTTATTTAATTTTAAAGTCAATGAAATTTTTGTGTTTTTTTTTTGCCAGCCTAAAAGTTCATGTTTCTTTTGGCAATTCGTGCAAAGTTCATGCTTTTTTGGTCGAAATCCCGTAAATATATACGCTTCTACCTTTTTTACGATATTTCAAATTTATTAATCTGTGGGAACACATTTACAAAAGAATAATTTGTCTAAAGAATATGAGGACTAAAAGACCAAAAACTTATAAGTGAGGAGGGAAGAATGTAAGGAGCAACTTCACACCATCTTCGCATAAGCCCTTCCAACTTGTGATTTGGTCCATATTTGATAGAAGTAATTCAGTTACGCATTTTCTTGTCAATGAAACAAGTGATCTGAGTTGCAGTTGACCATGATTTCTGATGTCGTCTCCTGTTGCGCTTCTTCCAAACACTATAAATCATCATCTGAAATACGATTTCAACAAACACCCAGTCCATCAGGGTGAAACGAGTATGGTGAAAAGAGAGCAAAGTATCAGACCACTCAGGATCCATTCTCTGCCCAAGCAAACCACCGGCAACGTTGTCCCACACAGCTGAATGGACATGCAAAAAAAAGAGATGATTCATGGTTTCATCTATTTCTTCACATAAAGTATAGTGTTGCTGCATACCCCAGATGCACAATATGTCACCAATGAGAGCCTATTATTTACAGCCAACCATGTAATAAAGCTATATCTTGGAATCCCCTGAGGGAACCACACAACCTTACTCCAAGACACTGTCTCGCGCTTAACCCGTAACTGTTGCCATGTTTCCACAACAGACAAAATGATCTTTGAAGTGATTATCTGAATGCCACCATAACATTTGATCTGAACCATTTCCAGCGCTAGGGACTGGTTCTTCATCAATCAGACAGTGAAGAGATGGGTAGAGCTTGCTACGTTGCCCTCTGATGTGCCACTGCCCATCTCTCACAGCATCACAAACCCGAGCGCAACGAGGGACACCAAAATGGATTATACCTGCATCTCAAGTGATATCAATGATTTTCCCTTGACCCATCCAATTATCAAACCAGAAAAACACATCGATCACTTCCATTTATCATTACTGCTTATTTCATAAAGTATAAGCGATGTCTCTGTTGGGATCAAAAACAGTAATCTCAAAATCAACGTCTACGATTACTTCTCTTTACGATCTCCGAAAGAACCTCGGGTTGAGAAAATAAGAAACGACCGGAGCTGACCACGGATGATCAGCTTGCCAAGACGGCAAGCTGGACGGCCCTATCTAGCTCGCCGGCTTGGCGAGCTGACCACGGACGAGCAGCTCGCCAAGACGTCGAGCTGGACGATCCCAACCAGCTCACCGGCTTGGCGAGCTGACCAAGGACTATCAGCTCGCCAAGACGGTGAGCTAGACGGCCTGATCCAGCTCGCCGGCTTGGTGAGCTGACCACGGACGATCAGCTCGCCGGCTTGGAGATCTGACCAGGGATGAGGTATGCTCGCCAAGACGGCGAGCTGGACGGCCCGATCCAGCTCGCCGGCTTAGCGAGCTGACCACGGACGATCAGCTCACCAAGACAGCGAGCTGGACGGCCCGATCCAGCTTGCCGACTTGGCGAGCTGACCACGGACGACATGCCATTCGATTCGAACGTATTCTGAACCGTGATTGGAATATCTCTTGTTTCGTCTCGATCCGTATTCTCGTTGGACTTTATGATAAAAACCGCTAAAGACTTGTTTTTTTCTTAAAGACTCGAGTAAATCATATAAAACGGTAACGGTTAAACGAAACACCGAAAGTAATCAAACTATACGATTGATTCGAGATGTTTTTTTTGAAAACGGCATCGTATCGTGAAAGGATACCGTCTAATATCGTAAAACGGCTAAGACGCAAAGCAGCCAAAAGGTTTTAAAAACACGATAAAGGCCCACTCGCGACTTTAGACAAAATCCAGCCCAAAGATACGATGATGGTTTATCCATTATTCGCAGGAATAGATAAATGTCAAGTTTGAAGATAAAATTTAAGTTTTCCAAGGAAAAATTGGAAGATCGAGAAAAATTGGAAGAGTTCCGATAAACACGAATCGGGGCGGAAAAGGAAAGACCAACCGCCTAGAGGAATTGTATATAAGCATAAGGTTGGAGTCAAGAAGAAAGAGAGACTTTTGAGAGCTACAAAACCTGTTGTTTGCTTACACGAATTTAGGACTTACATGGCTAGACTAGCAAGTCGGATTCTTAGAACGTTTGGTTGTCTAAGTCTGTGATTCTCTTTGTTGTAACAGCTTTCAATCTCTTGATTCATATCTCTATCAATAATAGTCTTTGCGCAACTTCTTCGTCTATATTATGTTCATCTTTTTTTGTTTTAGTGTGTTTCCACAGAGATCCAGGACCTCTGGAGAATTAGGGTTCTTCCTAAGTTTCCATATTTTACGGAAAATCGACAGTGCGAATTTCGGTTCACACAGTCTCTCAGCTTTAATAGCTTCCGCCATATCCAAGATCCTTTATGGTCCTCCTTAGCATCCCAAAAAAGAGCTATCTCGCAACAAATAATATAGAAGCCAAGACACCCACAGTGACCCTGCCAAGGTAAACATGCGCCAAATAAGCTGAAGGGAGAAAACTATAGAAGAATCCCTAAGTCTCCGCAGCCCCAGCCCACCTAGCTTCATCCTTAGGAAAACAAAGTTCTGCCCAAGCCACCTTAGCTTTACGGGACTGGTGTGGAAAAACGGAACAAAGAAAAGTACTGCAGAGACTCTCAATCTCATTCAAACAAGCCGCATGGAGGATGAAAACAGAGCTCCAGAAATTGACAATGCTTTTAATGACAGATTTAATCAGCTGCAACCTCCCAGCAAATGAGGGACTTTTTGATAATTGGATTTTTTATACAGGTTTATTTAAATATAATAGTAAAATGTGATAAAACTAATTTGAAGTGTACAATTATGAGAATATTTATACATATTAATTTTTGCTACTTACAAGTTGCTTCTGCGAATTTCCTATCTTTAAGATAAATTACATATTTATACACAATATTAATTATGCTACTTACAAATAGAGTTTTTTTTATCAAATTATACATGATTTTGTACAACATTATTATTTATATAAATTGATTTAATATATTTTAACCAAAAAATATATTCCAAGACAATAATTATTAATATATACACATTTCTTAGTAAATAAAAGTTTAAAATAAAAATGTTTATTTTATCTTAATTTTATGTATAAGTAAATAAAAATTATATTAAAATAGGTAGTAAATAATATAATATAATATATAATATTTTTATTAAATATATTTAAATTTAAATTTTTTATTACTACATATGGTACAAGAAAACATCTATAATTTAATGGACGGAATATGATGATTTGGTGTCAAGATTCATAGCTAAAATGGTTGTATATATATATATATATATATATATATATGTGTGTGTGTGTGTGTGTGTGTGTGTGTGTGTGTGTGTGTGTGTGTGTGTGTGTGTGTGTGTGTGTGTGTGTGAGATGTGTGCACGTATTATTTTAGATCTAATTCGTATAGATTCTTAATTGAATGCAGCACTTATTGTTAAAAAATGTGAAAATATAAGGGTTTTCATATATATATATAAAAGAGGTATTTCTTCGTACAGCTTTTTAATTGATTGTCCTTATTTTTACCTTTGTGTGTGTATGTATAGGAGCAATAAATCAACTAGCAAGAAGTTTGGCATGTGAGTGCGCAACTGATGGCATAAGAACCAACTCTGTTGCTCCTAATTTTATCCTCATTGATATGACTGAACCTGTAATCAATAACACCCTCCAGTTTTTCTTATCTATTAGTATTTTTCACATTAACACCTTGTACTTATGGTTCCTATATATATAAACCATAAGATAATAATGAATAAAGACAGAAGATCTATGGTTTTTTCTAAAGGAAAGTGTTCTTATGTTCGTGTTAATATGATCCAGACTTCTACCCATCAATTCTAAATTGCTAAAGAATGACGACTTGAGTTTTAACTGGATTCCAAAAGATTGATTTGGGAAAAAAGGTAGTGCTGTTGGATGAGACAAATGAAAGGTAATAGTGAATACTACTGAAAAGTAGTAAATATATACGCTTCTACCTCTCTTTTTTTATAATATTTCAAATTTATTAATCTGTGGGAACACATTTACAAAAGAATAATTTGTCTAAAGAATATGAAGACTAAAAGACCAAAAACTTATAAGTGAGGAGGGAAGAATCTAAGGAGCAACTTCAAACCATCTTCTCATAAGCCCTTCCAACTTGTGATTTTGTCCATATTTGGTAGAAGTTCAGTTACGCATTTTCTTGTCAATGAAGCGAGTGATCTGAGTTGCAGTTGACCACGGTTTCTGATACTGTCTCCCATTGCACTCCTTCCAAACACTGTAAATTTTCATCGGAAAAACCATTTTAACCAACACCAAGTCCATCGGGGATAAACAAGTATAGTGAAAAGAGAGCAAAGTATCGGACCACTCAGGATCCATTCTCTGTCCAAGCAAACCACCAGAAACATTGTCCCACAGAGTGTAGCTGAATGGACATGCAAATAAGAGATGATCCTTGGTTTCATCTATTTCTCCACAATAAGATTACTACTCTACATGAATACTTTCTCGACGTACCTTAAAAAAGGTTTCGAGTCGAGAACTCAAAATCAAATGATAAAATCGGAACACGAACAACATCAAGTTGGACACACATTGTCCAGCTCGCCATCGGGCGAGTAGGACCGACAAGTTCAACTCGCCTGATGGCGAGTTGGATGCTCACCATCCAACTTACCATTGGGCGTGTAGGACCAACAAGTCCAACTCGTCCGATGGCGAGTTGAACACGCCGCGTCCACCTCGCTATGAGGCGAGCAAGACCGATCAGTCTAACTCGCCATCAGGCGAGTATGACCGACAAGTCAAACTTGCCATCGGGAGAGTAAGACAGACCAGTCAACCTTGCCTGATGGTAAGTTGGATCGGCCCCTATATCTCCTTTTTACCTTGTGCAAATAGTCTAAATTGGAGTTACCGTTGGATCTTTGCGATAAAAACTGCGAGGAAACGATCTCTCATATGAATTGAAATTTATCGTATAAAATGGCAACAATTAACTTAACAGCACAGTTGCCTAAACTATACGAGAAGTTTGGACTTAGTAGTTAAATCGACAATGTATCAAGAAACGTTCTTTCAAAGAAATTGTGGGAACCGAAATTCGCACTGTCTATTTTCGTAAATTAAGGAACGTCAAGTTAACCTAACTTTCCCAGAGGTCTCGGATATCTGCTAACCACACGCCAAGAAAGCAACAATACGAAATAGACAGATGAAAAATATGAGAATCGAAAAAGAGAGCAAAGAGATTTCTTATTCTGAATTAGCGTAAGAGCGGTACAACGATGTAAAGTTTTGGCCACAAGAGCTGATGGCGAGTTTACTAGTTCTAGCAACCTAAGACTAAAACCCTAGTTGAGACGCAGCTCGATAACAAAAACGGAAAGTTGCCTATTTGTCCTAAGTGCTAAGTTTTTCTGTGTGATGAAAGCTCTGACTTCGTGTCCCCTTCTTGGCTTCGAGTGGAACCGTGAAATCAATGTAATCAGTGATATCGATCTCTACATCATCACTGGCCTGACCCTCTGGAAAATCTTCAAACCACTGGCCCATATCAACGGGAACGCCTCTATCCTGTGGAGATCTCGACCTCTCCCTCGCTTCCGGAACATTGTCCATGTTTGGCTCTGATTCAACCTCAACCAGCTTGCTCTGCTGAGAATGAGAAAAATGATAGGCAACGGCACGACGGACTCTCTTTGGAGAAAAATGATAGTCATAACTACTTCTAAAATATCCTTTTATTTGAAGATGTTTCGCGGTTCTCAAGGGTGTATGCCAACCAAAAGTGTATGATGTATGCTCAACATGCAAAGACGGCCGAGGAGATAAGACTGGAAGGAAGTTCTCACGTCCAGGAATAGCAAGAAGGTCATCCAACGTCACCGGATTTTGACGAGGTGAAGGAGGTTGGTTTTGAGCTTGCTGCGGGTTCTGTTCGGTGGGGGAAGAAGATTCACCACGAGCCGGTGAAGAATCCGCGCGAGGATATGAGGCTGTCGCTGAGGCTCCGGCGACAGTGATTTCTCCGGGAGCGAAGGACGATTCGAAGCTGCTGGGTTAGACGCAGAGTGTCCTCTTCCCATTGAGCCATTAAATGCAGCAGCCTGAGTCCCACCGCGAGTCGCACCACCAACGCCACCATGACCCGCCCCAAAACCACCACCATGACCTTTCAGAAATCTCCCAATTTCAGACATGTTAAAGTGGCGACACTTAAGAGTTTTGTGAGCAGAGTGATTACGATTAGGTTAGGTTAAAGTAGACACTTAAAGGGTTTTTAATATAATTTTATATCACATAGTCGTATTAGGGTTGCTAATTAATGCGTATGGAAAAAATAAGCGGGATAATGAAATTTTAGGGTTAATATTGGACCCAAAATGTGTGTGTGACTAAAGAGCAACTCTGTATTAGGCCGTAGTTGCAAACTAGTTAAGGATTATAATATATTTATTCAAAATTGTATTTAAATTAGTGAATAATTGTGTTTATATTTTTTTATAATCTACTATATCTAACTCTATTTTTTATAATCTACTATATCTAATTGTGTTTATATTTTTTTATAATCTTCCTATAGTTATTTTTTGGTTTATTAGTATTATGTCTACATGTGTTATAAAATAGTTGCAAACCGTATTATATATTTAGTACAAATATAAGAGTTCAATACTTCATATTTTATTACATGATTTAAGATTATTATTCTTCATCACCATTTTCATCTTCGTCATCAGAAGATGACAAACTACATTGAAATTCATCTTCTGCCTCAGCATCTCGCCCGTCAAAATCAATCTCTTCGAATACATTTCTTTCATCAGCCAACTAATCAACTATAATTTCTTCAATCGTAGTTACCATAACATCATCATCAGTTTCCTGTTCTAACAGAGTTGGCTCTTTGGCTTTATAATTTCCATATATATTTCCACTTGGATTGACTTTGACAACATTAACCCTGATCCAATAAAATATTAACAAATTAAATTACATGTAAATAATATATACATACATAGTAATAATTTTAACAGTTACCTTGATTTGGTCTGAATATGTACGGCAAAGTAGTGCTCCGAAAAAAATAAATCTCATCATTAATATATGACTGAACAATCGATCATGTAGGATATCTTCTGTTTTTAGCTTTGCTTTTCAATTTTTTGAAAATCTTTCAAATGGATTCATCCACCTATACTGTACAGAACCGCCTAGTTCAGCTTGGTACGGGAGATGAACAGCTATTTTTTCCATCACATCAGAGATGTGGGAAGATCTTCTCCAAATTACATAATATTATGACTATGTTTCCTTCAAAGATCGGACAGTAGATTGTTTCAATGAGAAAGGATGATTGCTTTATATAGAGAGACATCTGCAACTATTTTGCAACTTCATTGCCTAAAACTAGGTGTACCAACTTAGTTACAAATCGTGTAAAAAACACGTTGACACCAACTTAGTTGCAAAGTAGTCACGAAAAAAATGCAACCGATTTGCGACTACGTCATGTAAATAAATTTGCAACTAATCTACAACTATATTTTTCCGACAACAGACGTAGTTTCACTTTAGTTATACAATTGCTACTAATTTTCGACTGCTTTACGCAATTGCTAATTCGTCTCAGATATGTCACAATAAAGCAACTAACTTATAACTACAACTTTTGGTTACAAATTAGCCTGTTGGATTAGATATCTAGGCACATACGATAATTGGACTAGTGTTTAGTTGAACATAATCGATTAGGTCGTTAATGCTTGTCTGGAGTAGCATCGATCGACGGTCAGGCCATACCATCGACCCTTGCTCTTTGTTTGCACGTGAGAGCTGGATCATAAGACATATGCTTTGTAATTGTATGTGAGAGCTAGATTACTTACTTATAAAAATCAAGTTCTAGAACTGAATCTATAAAACCTGTAGCATTCTTGATTGTAGATTTGAATCTCTTGATTGATAGATCTCTAAGTCTAATTGTTTCTCTTTATTGCTTACAACTTCAATCAATCGAACAACTGGCTTGTTCACCTTGCTTTCATTATTTACTGTTTTATAAACTGTTTACCTATCTAAACAGGGATATCTTTAGTCTATTGTGTGACATGCTCATTGTGGATTTGATCCCTAAGTATTACAACTTAACCTCTTATTTGAGAGAGTAAAGTCACTCCTTAAGGTAATTTGAGTGATATCAGAAACTCTAGGCTTTATTCTCAACAACTTTGGTTTTTATGATAGGCACTCAATTACTAGACGAACTCGCACAGGCGGTTTGATCTCCTGTTCCAATGTTTTAACTGAACTACGTTTGGTTTGATCCTCAAAAGGGGTACGTAGGAATCCTTTGATCATAAGGTTCAGTCCAAATCAATCAAAACTTTTTTTTATCTTTTTCGTCTTTTGTTATCGAGCTGCGACTCAACTAGGTTTAAGGTTTCGGGTTGCTAGAACTAGGTAAATCACTGACATCTATTGCGGCTGAAGATTTTATAATCTTTTGTAATGATTGCAACACGCTTATGCGGGTGCGAAGTAAGATCTACATTCTTTATAAATTTGTTGTGTTATCTTTTTCATATTTTCTGCATTTATTTGGCCACTTGTCGTTGGCTCTTGCAGAGAATCCGGGACCTCTATAAAATTAGGGTTTGCCTAACTTTCTTTAGTTTACGGAAATCGAATGTGCGAATTTTCCCACAGTTTGGCTCTAGAAGGAGGGGGGAGGTGCAGATTGCTCTAACTCATAGCCACAGAACGCTTGATCGAAATTATATCTGGAAGTATAAAAGACTAACTCGTAGCACTGACTGCTCCTATGGACAACGCTTATGCAAACGCTATAGCGCTCAACAAAATTGAAAACTTAGTCGCGACTTTCTGCCACAGGAAGAGCACTGAAATGAGCTCGCGATTCTCTCTAAAGAAAAAGGGCAATGATAAAATCTATCAAACCCCATAAATTTCTTCTTATTACCGAGTTGGAGAAATCTCAGCACGTAAGGGTTTGACCAAAAGACGTTTACCAAAAAAAATTCGAAAAATAAACTTGATCTCCTCGAAATTTATGAGAGAACTTAGGTTACTCACGGAAAAGAAACACAGAAAATTGAGTATGCAACTCACCGCCGTACTTCTTCAAAATAACTTCCGTAAAAGTCTTTGGAGAAATAAACTCGCATCAACCTCCCAAAGTCGTGGAGAAACCCTAGGTTACTCGCAAAAAAAAAGAAGCACATAAAATCGGGTGCACAACCCCCACGACTGTACTTCTCCGAATAACTTTCGGATAAACAAAATCGATTCTGAAAATCATTTAAAACCTAAAAACAGTTGACGAAAATTAAACAAAGCAAAACAGGCGATCATATCTCTCACTTCTAAAACGTTTTCAGAAACCTAAGGTTTCGTAAAAGACTTAAGAGTCGCCTCTGTAGTAACATATCCAACGAATTTGCGATAGTTGTCACTTAAGCTTACTTCGGAAAACTACTCAAAACTCCCTCAAAACAATTCTGCGAAAACGAGAGAATTTCTGATTAACTATAATTGCGATAATTAAAGTTCATCACCGCTAGAGTTTCTTGTACTAAAATCGAGGAACTAAATTTGTGAAACAGCCGCAAAACATGAGTTTTCCGAGAACGGCTCTTGTACGACAAACTCGATAATATTTTACGGAACAACTTCCGAAAAAATTATGCTCGAAGACATTTCCCAAGACAACTTTCGTAAAATTGAACTCAACGACATTTTATGAAACAACTTTTGTAAAATAAAACTCGATAACATTTTACTAGACAGTATTCGCAAAATTAAACTCGACAATGTTTTACGAAACAGTTTTCTTAAAATGTACTCTACAACATTTTGCGGAATAACTTTCGTAAGATAAATTTTGACAATGTTTTACGAAAAGTCATCAACTAGGCATCTATGCCAACCAAAAGTGTATGATGTATGCATCTATACAATATCTTCATAGATGTTTGTTACATATAGTAAGATTTTTGTTTCTCTTTTTGTTCTGCTCAGCATTAGTGAATAACGTTGGCGTAGCTCGTGTTAAACCAACAGGTTCGTAACAAGTTTTTCTGTCGCATACATGGATTATAGCTCCAAAAATAGCTAGCTCTTCTACTATGGCATGCCTGATACAGTCCACAACGTAAGAAAGAGTTATCGACATGACTTTGAAATAGGGGATTGAGCTATAGGAAAAGAAAGATACGATGTAGCTAGAGAGTAGAAAAATGAATCTGATTCGGCTGGCTCCACCAGTTACAACAGCAGTCATGCCATGAAGGCTCCATCTTTTATCCATCTTTTTGTTTGAATGTGAGGAGCAATACCACAGATGCCCAATAACATTTATAGAGACAAAGTAAATCAGTATATGTAGTTAATGACGTTTTGGAGGAGTGGAAACATCAGGTGTCATTTACAATAATAAAATTTAGATTATACTCCATCCGTTTTAAATTATTTATCATTATAGAGTTTTACACACAAATTAAAAAACTACTTATATATTTAAATTTATCATTGTTTAACCATTAAAATTACATAATATTTAATATTTATCTTAGTTTAATGAGGAATAAAAAAGGAAAAATAATAGTAAAAATTGTATTGAAAACATGAAACGATATATATTTTGTTACAAAAAAATTTATGCTGGAATGATAATTAATCGGAAATGGAGAGAGTAGAAATTAGGTAAATTGTATAAATTAAGTAATATGAAAAATATAAAATAAAATATTTTAATAATAACTGGGTTGATTTGGGTGTAAACAATTGTATTTCTTCTATTTATTTGGTTGGTTTGGGTTTGAACAAGTGTTGAATTTTTTTTTTAAGAAAAATTTGGCTCTAATAATATTTTTTTTCTTTGGTGTAAATGTGTAATGCAATAATAATCTTTCAAGTGTTGAGTCTCTACTAATTTTAAAAAACTATTTAAATGTTTAGATTTATGACCATTAAAATTACATAATATTTAATATTTACTTAGTTTAATTAGAGATAAAATAATAGTATAAATTGTATTGAAAACATAAAACAACATATATTTTGCTACAAACAATTTATGTTAGAATGACAATTAATCAGAAACAGAGGGAATATAAATTAAGTAAATTGTATGAATTCAGTAATATGAAAAAATACAAAATAAAATATTTTAATAATAACTGGGTTGATTTGGGTGTAAACAATTGTATTTTTTTTTTTTTTTTTTGAAACTGTAAACAATTGTATTTCTTCTATTAATTTGGTTGATTTGGGTGTGACCAAATGTTGAGTTTTTTTTTTTAAATAAGGATTTGGCTCTAATAATAGTCTTTTTCTTTCGTGTAAATGTGTAATGCAATAATAATCTTTCAAGTGTTGAGTCTCTACTAATTTTATGGAATCGATCGTGTATTATTTCCTAATACTCTGATTCATGCAAGTTTTTGTATTAATTGGCTGTCGATCGTAGACTGATCTAGTCTTTTTCTAATACTCTGATTGAATGTGCATCTGATATATCGCTACAAAGTATATTATTCAAACGTTCTGATATAAATTTTAAATAATGTTTTTAGATAAATGTTGGCAATAATTCCACACCGAACTGTTTGTCTTTAGAAATGGTGAAATAATGTTGGGAATAACTCCGCACTGAATTTCGGTAAATGTTTGGTCAGTTGGCAGAAAAAAACGTGTATGGTCTAACAAAATATTTTTTTCTTTTGTAATCTGTATGACTTGATTTTAATATGACTTTACACCAAATAAAAGTTTTTGAATAGCTATAAAACAACTAAATTGATTCAGACTATAACAAGAGGTACACATATTACATAGGTGATATCATACATATAATCTCACTCTTGGTAGACTATATGCCATGGAATTTGAATTACATGGAAATAAGAGAGAGAGAAAGAAGAAAAAAATTATTTGTTCAGCATGAATTAAATTCCAGTTAGTGTTTCGAACAATAAACTGACATGTTAACAATGAGTTAAATTCCAATCAATGAAAACCATTAAAGAGAATCCCCTATATATTAATTGAGAAACATTTGAAAAATTGTAACCTCAATTTTGTAATAATTAAAAAATAGCTCATGCTTACGTGTCATTCAATTTGGTAGTCAATTACATTCAATTGAAAAATAAGTAGGTCCACATTCGATTTTTATATGTCGCTAGATATATTTGTTGGTCAAACTATATGATATGATATTTATGATAGAAACATTTATGATGGTCCTGTTAGATATAATTACTATTTTATTTTTTTCCTTAAATAAAAGCTACGGAATTATCATAAATGACAAATATATATATATGACAATAAATGTTTCTAATAATAAATATTCGATAACAATTTAATTTTATATTATTAAAATAAATCAAACAATCAAATTAGCTATAAAATTAAAATTTAGATTTTTTTCGTATATGTTATATTTTGAAATTTCAGAAACCAAGAATAAATGACTAAAACTATTAAAATTATTATGTTAAAAAATTAATGATCAATAATTTAACATTTTTATTATAAAAAGATACACATGATTTTAAAACCATATGAGTAAAAAGTATCATTCAATAATAAAATATATATATATATATAGATTAAACTATATATCATATAAGATTACATACTTATTTTCATTTCAAAAATTTCAATGAATTTTCAAGAACATTTATAAATTATAAACGTATTAAATTTTTTACATTGAAAATTTTTGTTATCAATGATTTAAATATATTAGTTCTTTTTTAAAAAAAAATTCTATTTTTTAAATATATTAACACAATCGATAATATGGTTATTTTTGGTATATACCATACAAACCGAATGTATGTGATTTTATAAAAACCGTAAGATTTGGATATGGTTTGATTTATAATCGATTAAACTGAAACATGTAAATATGTATATCTATTTGTTACATGAGTTGAACTATAATTATGATTTGTAAATCACTTGAATCACTTGAAATATAAATAACTAACAATTTAATGCAACTGAGGCTTCTTTTCTTTTTTTTTAATAAAAACTAAATTGAAGTAAAAATTATAAATTTGATGGACAACAATTAGTTGAAATTCTTTACAATTTTTTTAATCTTTAAACAAACAGAGTTGTGTCAATCGAAGACATATTAATTTGATGAACACTAATATGGAAGAATATAAAATCTTTTCTTTCATGCTTCTGTTTTGTTTTTATTTTTATTTTCAAAATTTAGAGATTTGATATTAATTCTAGATTTGATCATTTTATTAGATCATAGAAGCTTTTTTTTGTTTTTTTATTCTTTTAGTTAAATATATAATATTGTTTTTAGTAAATGACTTTTTGACAATATGACTCTAAATATGATCATATTATTTATTTTTATAATATATAATATGATTTCAATCTAAATAATGATGTATTTTGGTATAAAATTGAATAAACTGAAAACCAATATATAAACCAAATCAAACTGAAGTAAATATAGATTTAGAATAACCATAATACTGAAATCCGATATCCAGATTGAACATCCTTAATCTAGATGGAACCAAACTTTTGTTTCATTTTCCAAAACATAATAAAAATAATAATTTCATCTCGCGCAAGGCGCGAGTCTTATCCTAGTAGAGAAATTAAGACAGAGATTACTACATGAGACAAATGAATTAAACATTAAACTGAAGTTTGGTGTCTCCAAACTCAAAGAGATTAGCGAGAGGCTAGATATAAATATTTAGAATTTTTTTCATCTATTATAAAAAAAAAAGAATGTATAAATTTTCTTTACATAAATAGCCATCAACGTCAAAGTTCGAGTGGTTGTGTTAATATTTTCATTTTAGCAGATTTTTTTGAAGTCTATTTCTTATATACCAAAAAATCTATTTATTTTTTTCTGATAATCCAGGGTTTTATCCCTGAGGACTGGAGATCCATGTGAATATCTCAACAGCCACGCGTCGTGATAATCTAAGTGTATACAAATTCGAACTCAAATCCCCTAGAATTCATGGAACGCCGTACTACCATCTAACCGTGTTGTTAACCAAAAATCTATTTCATTTACCTATCCAAACCTTTAGTAAACTGCTTATTAGTTAATAAAATTTTAATTTACATACTTTAGAAATGTTCAAATCTACATTATTATTATATATATAAATATAAATATATTAACAGTTTCAATTAAACTAATTTTTTATTGTTTAAAAGTTCACTCAAAATAAATTTCATACTTCCTTTGAAGTCTACTTAGCATAATTTTTTCTTTGTTTTAGACTTCAAAAGTGAAAATGGTAAGAAAGTAGATTATGATTTTTTTGGTCAAAGGAAAGTAATTGTAATATTTTTTCCCTATTTAAGCTAATATTGTATTTGAGAATAAATGATTTAGTTTTGTATTTAAAATCAAATTTTATGTTATTTAAGAAAGTTTCTCTATACGTAAAAATGTCTGAAACTACACCTGTATACTGAAAGTTGGAAGAGCTGTGGTTATGATGTAAAAGATATTGCCTTAGGACCCCTAAAGAATATATAGCTTTTAGGTCCCTAATATCAGTAAATTATTTTTGTTGTATAGGTTTTGAAAGTATGTGTTTTCTTGAAAGCATGATTAGTGATGAGTTTTTGACACAATTCTCTAAGAAAAAAACTAATAAAATAAGAAAAATGATGAAAGAGAATGTAACAAAAGTGAATCAAATCTTTATGAAGCAACGTTGATAAATTCGAGATATACACTCTCCACTTGGCTTATGTTTAGTGGAGAGTTACATTTATATATTAAATTTAATAATTTAAATAAAAATATAAAAATATTAATATAAAATTTTAAGAGATCTGAGTGTGAGAATTTTATCACTAATGGTGCTCTGAGTTTGAATCTCATTTTTGCTTGAAGTAAAAACTTTCCTAATTAACTATATTATAATACCTAAGTGATTTAGTTTTTCTTACATTTAATAATTTCCAGATTAAAAGAGAGGATAGGTTTTTGGGTTAAGGATGGTATCATACTTTGGAAGATTTCGATAGCCTGATGGGAACAAGGAACATGAGACAGTTTTTCATCTCCCCATTCTGAATTAGAGGCGCTTATTTTGGCAATAAAAAATATGCGGAACCTACGAAAAATTCCATGTGACGTTTGCAACGAATTATTTTCAATTGGTGAAGATTTTTCGAAATCAGAGGAATGACCTGCATTTGAAACATAGTTGGAAGATATCCGATCATTGAAGGAGATTTTTCACTACTCGGCAGTCATATATGTACACCGAATGAATAATACAAGGGCATATAGTCTAGCATTGCATACTCGGAAGCAATAGTCCTTCATCGTTCATATGGATATAGAGTTACCAATATAGTTCACAGAGTTTTAGTTGAGTCTGTAACTTAGTGACAAAATAATAATAATAATAATTTTTATATTAGTTCTATTATGTTAACTACAGTTTTAATGATTTTAATATTGCTTTTAAAGGCTTGATTTGTTGCCACAAATTATTTTCTTATTTAGATATATATTGTTTATAAAATTGGTGTATGTGAAAAAAATGTTAATGAATCTTGGTTTATTTCATTTAAAGTTATAATAATTAAAATTTATAAAATGCATTTTAAATTTTCCTTAGGCCTCTTATAGTGTTAGTAGGACGCATGACACTGGAAGTTGGTAACTATGGTGTATAATGAACCAATAAGATTTGGTTTAATACTCACTGATCATCATTATAGTGAGAAAAGTTAATTTAATTAGGTAACTAGATAGTAATCCACACCATGCTAGGATTGAATGATCTTATAGAAATTAATTATTTTTAATTTATAGGTATTAAAAATGTAAAAAACCATAGTCATAAATATTATGTGTTATATAGTGAAAGATGTAAAGAAATTATGCATGTTTATATAAAATAAGCTCTGAATATCTTTTGTTTGTTAAATTTAGGTTATTCCTTAGGTGTAATTAAAATATAGTTTGTGAAAATAAATCTATAAGAATAAATAAAGACTTATATAAAATTAACTAAACAATGAAGATAAAACAAAACTTGCAAGCCCAAACTGTCTCGTGGTCAAATGTGGTCTAGTTTAAAGAAGAGATCCCACGGTGTTCCTTCATTCTTTGGCTTGCAATTCAACAAAGATTGCCAACAAGAGATAGAATTTTGTCTTGGGGCTTGACCGTTCCTGATTCCTGTGTTTTCTGCACCTCATCTCCTGAGTCGTTCGCATTGTCGGGGTTAAAATCGGTCACGACGGAATTAATGACTAAAAATCCCCAGAAAAATCATACGAGTAAACTACAGACTTCCTACGGAGATACGAAGTTACGAAAAACTCGTATCAAAGTACGTAACAATTAAAAGAGAGAGGCAGTATGCGTCACAAGGATCATACAATCCTCAAACAAGTACTTCCGAACTCAAGAATCAAGCAACCAGATCGAAACAAGGATAACCATAACAAAAAGTTGGATACGAAACATCCAACTCACCACCAGACGAGTTGGACCATGCCTTGCCATGTGGCTAGTAGGACACACGTCCAACTCGCCACCGGGCAAGTTGGATCACACCATCCAACTCGTAAAAGGCACTCAATTACTAGACGAACTCGCACATGTGGTTCGATCTCTTGTCCAGATCTTTTAATTGAACTACGTTTGGATTGATCTTCGAAAGGGGTACCTAAGCAGCCTTTCATAAGGTTCAGTCCGAAATTAATCAAATTTTTTTTTATCTTTTTCGTCTTTTGTTATCGAGCTGCAACTCTACTAGGTTTAAGGTTTTAGGTTGCTATAACTAGGTAATTCACTGACAGCTCTTGCGACCGAAGCTTTTATAACCTTTTGTAACGATCTCAACTCACTTACGCAGATTCGAAATAAGATCTACTTCTTTATAAATTCGTTTTGTTATCTTTTCAGATTTTTCGCATCAATTTGGTCACTTGTCGTTGGCTATCACAGAGAATCCGGGATCTCTGGAAAATTAGATTTTTCTAACTTTCCTTATTTTCATCCAAAGTCGACCATTAGAATTTTGATTCCCACAAACACCAACACTTGTTCTTTAATTTTCCATTTGTTAAAGGTTTGTGGCTCATTTTTTGTGGAAGTTTTCTCGCTGCTCCTCCAATGGACATCAGTTCCGCTGTCATCGTCATTCAAAAACAGCCCAGCCTTCTCAAACTGCGCAAACCACCATTTTGAAGCTTCTTCTCCAGGTAATACAGTCAACATCACTTGGAGGGAGCATAATGCTAGGATCTTTCTGAATGAATCTCTGTCAGAGGCAGCCATCTTTCTCCGTGTGGATCGTGCAATATGAGATAGACTATTATCTCTCTCCGCTCCTCCTGACAGCTCGGTTTCTCTATTTGGTTGTTACCTTCATTTTGTTATTTCTCCTTAATCTCTATTCTTTCTTCTATTGTAATAAGTTGCCAAGCAACAATTCTGTAAAAAACTATAAAAAAAATTTTGGTATGAATTTAACATTTTACACCAAAAAAACACTATATTGTAGTAGATTGTGACATGTTACAATGTACCAGTATAAATTAATATGGCTTGTCTAAAGTGTCGTTTGGTGTTTGTTTCTTTGCACAAAGAAATATAAACGGTTTAGCCATTAAAGTTAATAAAAATAATCAAGTACTTCGCACATGTCTTAACTCTTAACTCAATCACTTATAAGACATGCGTCTGTGCGTAGTGATTGTATGTAATTAAAATATAAAATTTTAGTATTAACAAATTTAAAATTAACATATGATTATTTTCATATGTATTTAAAATTTTGAAGTTTTATAACTATCTATACATAGGATTAGAAACAATTGGAACTAGGACTGCAGATCAAAATTCAGAATTTAATGGGTACAGCTCATACATCTTTTCACTTTTCAATGTTCGAGTGATGGAAAATAAACGGAGTGTCACAAGACTTAGTTGGTAGAACATTATCAAATTCTCTAATGCTTTCTTAAGAAGCAGTTGGTAGAATATTTCCATTTAGAGTATATAAATCTTAAAAGCTAATTTAGTATAATTTATTTATTTGTCTAATAATATCAAAAACTATATTTTTAAAAACTTTTTCTAAATAAAAAATAATTTTATAAAACAATTAAGTTTTAAATTTTAAATTATAATTATTTTTAAAATAATATTATTTATTCATATGATATGAGATATATATATATATATTAACATAAATACCTATTAAATTAAAATTATTTATTCATATGATTTTATAATCATTGTAACTTATTTTAACAAAACTAGACCTTGATCATAAAAGTTTATGTGATATTTTTAACAGCTTTAGTAATTCATACTCGTTTTGTAAATTTCAAAATACAACATATATAAAAAAAACTAAATTTTTATTATATGACTAGTGTAGTTGTGTAATGCATTTTAATAATAAAAATTTAAAAAAAATAATATAAAGCATACATATTGTTAACAAAGATTTATTATTTAAAACCATTAATAGTCATATATATCTTAATCACATTAGGTAACTCCGTTGGTTTTATTTAAGAAAACAATATATAGGAGATTTAGTTTGATATGTTATTTAATTTGATATATCTTATGAGACAAACATATCATATTTTAAAACTATGTTTTATATGAAGTGATCTAAAATCCTTCTAAATTGAAATAGAAGACATAGAGAGGTGTCACGTATGATTTAATTATTTTTTTAATTAATACAAATTTAAGGTTACAACTTTTCAAATGTTTCCCAATTAATATATAGGGGTGTGAGAGAATTTTATATGAGGCAGCAAAGTTATCTAATATATAATAAAAACCGCTATATGTTAATAAACTATTATTATGATAAAATTAAGTTAAAATTATAATTATTAATATAATTTTCTGAAATATATAATTTCCTAGTATTTCGTTGCAATTTAAAATTTTTTGTCCGATATGAATTAGAAAAATAGTAACTAGAGATAATTAATTAGCCATAAATATGCATAGGATATACAAACAATAGTTTAGACTACATTTGATGTAACGTATTTCACATTACAAAAAATTAAGGATATAAATGGTAATCGGGATTCGATAATATAGAGGTGTAAATGAAAATGCGTTATGATGCAATTGCGTATGTATGATAAATGTGTTTTTGATAAAATATATGGTGCAGAATAATATTCAACTGGTGAAAAGTATTTTTAAATTTACAGTAAATAGTTATTAAAAACACAGTGAAGGTTTTGAAATGCTTTTAAGATATTATATATTAGATCTAGGAATCATATACTAATAAATTTAGATTGGTGAACAAAATGTGGTTTTCATAACATAAACAGTAAGTAATAGTGTTTTATTAGTGAAAAAAATATTTCGGTAAAAATATATGATATGAACTTATTTAATTTCAGTATTTTGAATGATTATAGTTTAAAATAAAGTTTAATTTTTAATAATACAATTAAACTATGAATTTTATATAAAAAGGTTAGAAATTTTTTTAACACTATACTCAAGCACACCTATTTTCCTATTTTTTGGTCATCCTATTTTCCTATTTCAAATGAAGCAAAATTATATTGTACTAGTAGTGTGCCGGCGCTACGCGCCGGATTCATATATGTTATTATAAAAAAAGTTGCGGTTTATGTTGTGGTTTTAGTGAAGAGATTATGTTCAGAAATTTGATGTTGTAACTATGTTGAAGACAATGATCTTTTCTGATTATTAGTGGAGTAGCATAAATGGTTGTTATTAACCGAAACAAATAAAAGTAGAGTA
>CAKOAT010848487.1:35001-49305 GCA_932364175.1 Eruca vesicaria subsp. sativa
CATTATATTTTGAAGAGCCCAACCCCATTTTCTCAAAAAAAACTTAAAAAATCAAAATGTGACAAACCGAGATGAGAAGAATTAATTTTGTCCGGTTTGATTTCAATTAGTAATTGCTGACATGTCTTTTTTTGCCCCATGTTCTAATGCTGATGTGGAGGCTTGAGAAGTGAGAAAACTCAACTTTATTGTATAAGATACTAAAGTACTATATGCAATATCTAAAAATTTTGACTCACTTACATACCCAGAGAGAAAATACATTGTAGGATACTCTTTCATTAAGAATTAGTTTGTGTTTTTCCATAGATTATATATCGCCCAATGTTGGTAATAATACAAACTATATGCAACGAATTTATATATATGTTACTTGTTCATTATTAATTAACAAAGCATTATTATGAATTCATTTGAAAATCCTATTTTTTATAATCGTGGAGATCCCAAATTTTTTCTAGATTTAACTACTAATCACATGAGTCCTTGCATCCGGATGCGCATGGATGATTAAATTCATTTAAAGCGTGAATATGTGGCTAATGTTATTCAAACCCAAGACGGAAGCTTCAGCTTTAGTCCTTTTACCTAGGCTAAAACGACTTGGTTTGTGAATAATTTTATTTCTTTTAATCAAAATTTAACTGTTAAATCAACAGATTATAATAAAAATAATTTGTTCCCTACCACTTGAACTTGGTTTATATAGTGAAATCAGACTATTTTTTAAACACTATAAATATGTATATCTCTAACCAGAATCATTCATCTCATAATCCTTAAGTAGAATCTGGTAAGACAGACGAAAAGAAGAGGAACACGACAGCAGTCGAGATGGCCTCACATTCTCAGGTTTCTTTTCTCTTCTTTGCTATGATATTACAGAAATTAATTCTCCTCCTCTCTCGCTAAATTAATTTATAATAGGTTTTCGTGGACGATAAATCGAGTGTTAAAATCTTAACACTAAACAGAGCAAAGCAGCTGAATGCTCTGTGCTCCAACATGGTATTGGATCTTTTTCTTGTTATTTCTTCCTCTCTTTCATGCACTGGTTTACATATTTAGCTTGAATTAATCTTCTTTAGGTCACTCGGTTGCTGCAACTGTTCCTTGCATATGAAAATGACCCTAATGTGAAACTGGTCATCCTAAAGGTAATATTAATCCTTATCTCTTCAGGTTTGCACACACTGAATTTCTTTGCCACAGGGTCAGGGAAGAGCCTTTTGTGCTGGTGGCGATATTCCACCTGTTGTTGATGACATCGTACGAGGTATGTATAGAGCACCCTCCCATGTTTTTTTCCTGCTTATTTCAGCTTCTACACACTCCAATTCTATTTTCGAGGAGTAGGCAAATGGAGACTCGGTGCCGATTTCTTCTCAGATCAATATACGCTCAACTATGTCATGGCCACGTATAGCAATGTTCAGGTATGTTGAGGTAGGATTTGGTCCAAATCTAGTATATGGGTTGTTCTAAATCTAGGTATTTTGATTTAAAAGGTTTGGATATTTGGTTTTGCATATTACATGTATCTATACTATTAAAGCAGGATCCTATTGTTAAAATTTTGGATTCTATCCCAAGATTTTTATCACATTTATAAGATAATACCACTATTTATTTTTAGAATCTTAATTAATTAAACAATTTAATATCTTCTATATTTATGGTAACTGATAATATTTCCTATTTTTGTGATTAATAATAATTTTCCTTTTATGAAAATTATGATTTTCTATTTAACTTTAATATCATATTTCCGTGCATCATATTATTTAGCGATCAAAAATTATAAATTATTATTTACTATTTCATTTTATCCATAATAATGATATGTCAATTCAATTTGTTTTAAAAACTAAATTTTAGATATAAAATGAGTAAAAATGTAAACTTATCATAGGTTATTAATAACGAAAAGAAACTAATATTGTTATATGAATAAATTGTGTTTTTTTCTATTGCCATTGTTTCATTTTTTCAAATGACAAGAAATTTTTTATTAAAGAAATTACAAAAAATCAATTTTCTTTAATATTAAAAATATGAATTATTTAACAAATTTTTAAATATATATTATCAGTTTTTATGGGGTTATATAACGGATCAACGGATATCATAATACAGATTAATAGCGGATTTTAAGATATATACCGGGTTGGCTTAAATTTTTAATTAGTAAATTTTTAATTAAATCTTAACTAGATTATATAAAAATTGTCGGATGTACCGGTTCAACTATGGATCTGGGTCGGATATGGAATATTACGTGAAAATCAAACATTATAATAGAACTTTTTTAAATATTAATAAAACAATTTTAAAATTTTTGTGTTTGAATAATTAATTTAAATAAATTTTATTAAAATGGTAAAAATATACCCGCGCTTTTAAAGCGCGGGTCAAAATCTAGTAAGCCATTAAGCCTATATCATATAAAATGTTATTTAAGAGGCTGGAGTATTTTTCAAAGACGTTTCCACGATAAATATGTTCTAAAATGTAATCCAAAATATTTATGAATTAATTTAAAGTGAATATCTTATATGCTATTTTGATATTTTCTATTAACTTTTATTTTGTAATTTAATATTTCCTTATGGAATTATATTTTTTATTTGTTCTTTTTGTTATCTTTTATTTCACAAATTGTAACAAACTTAGATTAGGATAGTTGATTGTAGGATCCCGATCAAGCTTTGGTAATGTTTTTAAACCCGATCCAGACACTGAACCGGACGACTTACCGGATCACTGGGTCACTGGGTCGACCGTGGATGAACTGCAGATTAATAAATGAAAATTTATTATATAATAATATATTATCTATGAAAATAAGAATAAAAATATAGAAACTAAAGTTAAATATTTTATAATTTTTTTAAAACATAAAATATATAAATATACAAAATATCAAAAACTAGTTTAGACTATTTATTTTTTTTTATAACAAGTTAAGAGTAATGACATCTAAAAAAATCAAAATATAAAATTCATAAATATTTAAACGTCTAATGAGAATAATAAATTAAATTTAAAATCCAAAATAAACCAAAAGTAAAAGTTTATTTATTGGTTCAACCAATGGGTCAACCGGTATCAGGTTTTGGGCTTTAGTGGGTTTTTCTGAGTTTTTGCAGGTTTTTAAATTTTGAGTTTTTAACAAAATCCGAACCGGATTTATTTTGGGTCACCGGGTTTACCGGTTCAACCGCGTGTCCGGATCGGGTTTCAAAACACTGAGCTTTGGTGTCTGTCCATACCCACTCCTACTATTTCCTTTTAGTGAATTACTTAAGCCAATAATTTGTTTTCCATACTGTTTTTGAATGTATAGATTTCAATTTTGAATGGTATTGTCATGGGAGGGGGAGCTGGTGTCTCCATCCATGGTCGATTTCGTATTGCAACTGAGAAAACGGTATTGTTTTCTTAATCCATGGTAGATAACGAGCTCAGAAATATGCTCATATCTTGAGTTATTTTTCAAGGTTTTTGCCATGCCTGAGACGGAACTGGGGCACTTTCCAGATGTAGGCGCCTCATACTTCCTGTCAAGGCTCCCTGGTCTTTTTGGTAGCAAACTTCACTTGTTTACTCATTTAGACAAAAGACTGAACCAGTCTCCCTTTCTCATCCTTCTTGTCTTATTCAGGAGAGTATGTTGGCCTCACAGGAGCTAGGTTAGATGGCGCTGAAATGCTTGCTTGTGGGCTTGCAACTCATTTTGTGCCTTCGTCGGTATGAACTTCTGCTACTTACGTCTTTAGTGTTTTCCATTATCAGGATGATAGCAACCTGACAAATACTGGACTTTGACCTGAATGTTAAGTTCCCATTGTGTTTTTACGGCACTCTCATTGGTCGCCTCATTTTTAAAGGTTTTTGATTTTGCAATCGCTTTTGAAGGACACTCTCATTTAGGGAAGGGTACGAAACGGATATCTAGAATTTTAAGGATATATGTGATCCATCACTCAGCACGGATAATCGACTTTTTTGTTTGATTTGATTCGTAATCTTCCGGATATCTGAAATAGCGGATAACAAATAAAATCCGTATTTTTATAGGTTATCCGATTCGATCCTTGAATAAATATTATATAAAACAATAATATTTTAATACTAAACTTTTTTAAAATACATACTTTTAAAAATTAATAAATAATTAATTAAATTAATGAATAAAAATATTATAAAATTTATATAGAGATATAAAGTTATATAATATATATATATATATATATATTTTATATACACGTATATAAATGTACATAATAGATCGAATGAAATATCAATAAAACAGGAATCCTTTTATGGATTTGACCTTAATTTTTTTGAAATATTACTTTTTGTGCCATTAAATTTGCCTTAAAAACTTAAACTCTAGAAGGATAGTTTAGGAAATGACTTCCAGCCTATGTATAGATATGGCACTTCTTTTTTAATTATATCAATACCTCGTTAAGTTTGCAATTACATCTAAGAACACAATTTGATTTTAACACACTTTCTTTTTATGATTTATCTATTTTACCCTCTAAATAAACTAACTAAACAATTTCTTTTTCTCTAACTAAACAAAATTGTTCCCATCACCAAACCCAGATATCATTTGTTTCTTCTTTCTCCTATCTCAAATCTATTTTTTATGATTTGTCTATTTTTTTCTTGTTTCTTCTCCTCCGCCTCGTCTGAAAAATTCATTTCCTTCTATGTTCGTGCATCCACGCAATTGATAAACATCGTCGTTGGGTAGATCTCTGTTGATGATGGATCTAGAGGATGGTGGTTTCTCGATCTAGGTAAGTCTGTTTGGAGGCGGAAGTCCCTTGATAGGATTGAATCTGGAGTGGAGCGCGGTTAACTAGGGCTTTCGAAGCGGCGGAGCGTCAACGGCAGGAGCGGAGGTTGAGTCTTGAGGCTAGGTCTTAGGATCTGTTGTTGTGGCCATGGGGTTCCTCCGGGAGTGGCTCCGACTTAAAATCTTCAACTTCGGCGGATCTGTGGGTTCCTAAGAAACAGCTCAGCCATGATGTAGCAACCATAAAGGACATACCATCCACCAAGCACTCGTCCATGAGGAACCATCCATGATGAACCCTGTCCACAAGGACGATGGTCGACAGGTATGGAAGAAATGTTGACTGGAAAAGGTGGTGATAATGATGCCCGTATAAGAAACAGTGATGATGATGGCTCTTGAAAAATAAAATGATGGTGGTATAGAAGAAACGCGAAGGTTGTGGTAGTGGGAAAAATGGGACGACGGTGGAGGGTCAGCGACAACTATTCACCAAGCTTTCGTCCATGAGGTACCATCCACAAGTTCTCATCCACGATGAATCCATCCACAAGGACGGTTGTGGTCAGTGGTTGAGTTGATATTATTGAGGTGATTAGAAAAGTTGTGGATGAGATTCTCGGTGGTGGATACTAAAGGTGGAGGAGATAGTGGAAGTGGTGATTAAAATGAATGTGATAACGGAAGTGGAAGAGATAGTGTAGGAGGTGGCGGTGATAGATATGAAGATGATGATGGAGGTAATGACTGAAAGGAGATATTGATAGACACTGGTTCAGTCTCCAACTGGATCCAACCAATTTTTTTTCTTAATCATACTACTCTTTTTTCTCTAAGGAATGAATGGCTTTAATATCCAACATTTCTTCTCTCGTCCAGAAATGTTTTTCTTTTGCAATGTGTCTTTAGATGTTATCGAAAGTCAAAATGTGTTTTTTACTGTAACTCTCTCTAAAATGAATTATAGGTCGACCATTTCTTGCACTTCTTTTGGTTGATCAAGTCCTCATTAGAAATAATTATGATATCAAAGTTTAAAAAAAATAACAATTAGGGGTCCAAATGTTTTGGGATCAGTCTTGCTCGTGATGCCTTAGAGACTTTGAGAGGTTGAGATTAAAATCGTATTCAAACCAAAAAAAAACTTTTATACAATAACAGCATCTTTTTCAGTGGCTTCATTACTGACTTGTACCAGGCCACATCTCCATTAATTGTTCTATCATTATGTTGACGGTTCTAACTTGTATATGTATTGATAACCAAACTTGAGGTCTTTAAATATTTTCTAGATTCTCTATTTCTTTTTTTTTGGTATGATTCTAGAGTCTCTATTTCTTTGACATTATATTAGACAATTACATTTCAGAGTATTTTTAAGAACCATTTGCTCCGCTAAGAATTTTTTTTTTTTTAGCTAAGAATATTTACTGAGTGACGTTGCCTCTTCACAGAGGTTGGCTGCATTAGAAACAGATCTATGCAGAGTTGGTTCAACTGATCCAGTTACCTTTGCCTCGACAATTCTCAATACATACACTCAACATCCGCACCTGAAACAACATAGCGCATACCACAGGCAAGTGTATATTATTAAGTCATTTCTTACTTATAATTGAGTTTGACGGAAATCACTTGATTTGCAAACTTCGAAGCATTCTAGGCAGCCCGGCTGGAGATTTAGGGGGACTTAGATAATTTATCAAAAATCAAATAATTTCTTTTATATATAAGTTAGGGAGTCTAAAACTTTTTTTCGGGCTTTTGTCTATGTAATTTTCTTCATAATTTTTGAGGGTTTAAAGTCAATGTTTCATTCCGTTTTGGCCATGACCGTCCTTGATTCTAGGTCAGGTGCTAAAGCAATTTCTCCAACATTGATCATGATTGCAGTTACATGTTTTGTATTTCAACCTTGTATCGGTGTCAGTTTTCAATCGTTTTTTAACAGGAACAATTATGTCTCGGTTAGATCTTCAATGAAATTGTTTTTATTAGCTATTCTTTTTTTTTTCTTTACGCAGGTTAGATGTTATTGATAGGTGCTTCTCAAGAAAAACTGTAGAGGAGATTATATCTGCACTTGTAAGTATTTCATTAATATATCGTGAGTTACCCTTTGACAATATATGCAAATGCAATCTACCATCATATATATATGTGTCCGTTAGGAGAGAGAGGTCATTCAGGAGCCAGATGAATGGATTTCAGCTACCATTGGAGCTTTGAAGAAGGCTTCACCAGCAAGCCTTAAAATCTCTCTTAGATCGGTTAGTTTTTCAATTTATTACATGCAATAATGGGATAGAGCTGACTTTGTGTATGTAATTTTAGATAAGAGAAGGACGGTTTCAGGGGGTGGGGCAGTGTCTTATCCGTGAGTATAGAATGGTGTGTCATGTGATGAAAGGAGAAATAAGCAAAGATTTGGTGGAGGTTTTGTCTGCTTTCACGATTATATCTTCATCCTGAAACTATCTTTATTGTAGAGATCATTACAACAAGGTGTCGTAATTTTCCAGGGTTGCAGAGCCATATTGATAGACAAAGATAGGAACCCAAAGGTTTAACACAAACTCTCCATTTATTATTTGTGGTTATGTCATATTTGTGTATATAATGTCATAAATATTGAATTACAGTGGGAGCCACGGCTATTAGAACAGATGACGAATAACATGGTAAACCAGTACTTCAAGAGAATGGATGAAGAGGAGGGATGGGAGGATCTAAAGCTTCCACCAAGGAATAACTTGTCTGCTTCAATAATCGCAAAGCTGTGAAATGGAGAAGTTAATGTGACTGTGTAATGGTTGGAGCTCATCTTTCAATTCTCTCTTTGTTGATTGTCAGGCTATCTTCATAGAAGTATTCAGTCTCCATTTTCTCACTTTTCCTTGCTTTTAGGAATTATGTTGGAAGTAAGCTTGAAATAGCTTGAAGAGCAAGCGCTATCCTAATCTTACTTTATTTTGGTTCTTCGAGAGATTAGGAAAGATCTTATAAATGTTAAGACTATTAAGAATAAGAAGTCACAAGAGATTAATAAGAGAGTAAGTGCTTATTAAAGAGTATTCTATAATCGATTTGCAAAACTATATTTGGTATCAGAGCTTCTAGGGTACGATCAACATAAGACACGGGAGAAATCGTTCCTTTAAAATTAAAGGAGGGAAGCGGACCTTCCACCATCAGCTGTCCCATGCTGACATCTACGAACTACACGGTCTGGTCGATCCGGATCAAAGTGCTGCTGAAAGTACATAAGGTGTGGGATGCAATAGAAAACGAATCGGACAACATGGAGTAGAACGATATGGCCACCGCTCTATTGTTCCAATCCATCCCCGAGACATTTGTTCTTCAAGTTGGAGAGTTAGACACAGCAAAAAAGGTCTGGGATGCGATCAAATCAAGACATATGGGGGCAGATCGTGTTCGGGAAGCAAGATTGCAAACATTTTTAGCAGAATTTGACAGGCTACGTATGAAAGGTGGCAACAAAATAGATGACTTTGTGGGGAAGTTATCAGAATTATCTTCAAAATCAACCGCGTTGGGAGAAAATATTGATGAATCAAGCTAGTAAAGAAGTTCCTATCTAGCTTGCCACGACGAAAATATATACATATTGTGGCATCGTTAGAACAATTCCTTGATCTCAACATGAAAAGTTTCGAGGATATTGTTGGCCGCTTGAAGGCCTATGAAAATATAGTAGCCGAGGATGAAGAAGAGACACAAGAGACCCAGACCAAGCTCATGTATGCTTCAAACACTGAAACCCAACCCTCTGCAAGTTATCTGAATCAGGAATATAATAATTACAGGGGCCGTGGATGTGGAAGCCGACCCTATAACAGAGGAAGAGGTAGAGGGAGCTATCAAGATCGATACTGAGATCGATATCAAGACACTTTTGATATGTCGAAAATCATGTGCTTTCAGTGTGACAAGCTGGGACACTTTGCTTCTGTGTGTCCAGATCAAATTCTTAAGCTGCAAGAAACAACGGAGGTAAAATACAAAGATAAGGACACAACAGAAGCCGAAGAATTGATGGTTCATGAGGTCGTTTATCTGAACGAAAAGAAGAAAAACCCTCAAAATTTCGAGACAAGTTCATATAGTGACAAGGTTTGGTACTTAGACAATGAGGCAAGTAACCATATGACTGGTGATCAAAGGTATTTTAATTCTATTGATGAATCAGTTACTGGTCGATAATGTTCGTTACAAAAGACGGTAATGTGAACATATTAGCAGATGTCTACTATATTCCCGACTTGAAGAGCAACATAATAAGCTTAGGTCAAGCTACAGAATGTGGTTGTGACGTAAGAATGAAAGACTCGTATCTCACATTGAGAGATAAAGATGGCAAGTTGATAGCTAAAGCTGTAAGGTCCAAAAACCGTCCGTACAAAGTAACCATGGACAGAAGCGAACAATGTCTCCAAGCCTCGATAAGTAATGATTCATTAAGATGGCACGCAAGATTGGGTCACATAGGGAGAGAAGCAATGCGATTAATGGCTAGTAAGGAGCTTGTGTACAGATTACCTAAAGTCAATGGTGTTAAAGACACTTGCTTATCATGTTTACTAGGAAAACAAAGTCTTCACACATTTCCCTAAGCTACTACATATCGAACTGACACAACTCTCAACCTTATTCACGGTGACTTATGTGGATCCTTTACGCCTTCACACAAATGGTACATATTTGTCCTCGTCGACGACTACTCAAGGTACATGTGGAGTATACTTCTAAGTGAGACAAGAGAAGCTTTCGAAAAGTTCAAGAAATTCAAGGTCGTGGTAGAGAAAGAAACAGGGACTGTCATCAAAACACTTAGAACAAATAGAGGAGGAGAACTGGTGTCCAACGAATTCAACTTTTTTTTGCGAATCACATGGGATAACAAGACACCTAACAGCACCGTACATTTCTCAGAAGAATGGGGTTGTAGAGAGACGAAATAGAAATCTTCTTAACATGACAAGAAGCATCTTAAAGCACATGGAGCTACCAAACTATCTTTGGGGTGAAGCGGTTAGGCATGCTATTTATCTCATTAACTGAACCGCGAGTAGAGTAATCAAGAACACGACACCATATGAGTTGTTCAAAGGGAGAAACCCAAACATTGAGCATCTGCGTATCTTTTGTTGTATCAGCTATGTCAAGATGGACTGACAACACTCAAGAAGTTAGAGAACAGATCGAGAGTACTCATCCACCTCGGAACCAAACTGGGTTCCAAGGCCTATATGCTGTTGGATCCAATAAATAAGGAGGTGGTGGTGAGTCGAGACGTAATCTTTGATGAAAGCAAAAGATGGGATTGGAAGAATTTTAATAGAGGAGAGGAAAGTGGAATGTTTCGTATTGACATTGGTCATTATGGAAATCATGGCATCGATATAAGTGAGACTAAGCTTGATTCAGAGGACACTAATGAAACAGAGGTTGAAACAGAGCATATACAAGACAACGGTAGTCTTGATGGAGAAGACACAGAACATAATTGCGAGGAATCAGAACCCGAGCTGAGATAATCTCTAAGAGAAAGAAAGCAACCAAGTTACTTAACCACTTACGTTCTCTTTGCCGAGCTAGAAGCAGAGCGTCTGTTACTTAGTGTAAATGACGAACCTTGGAGTTACAAAGAAGCTAAGGAAGAGAAAGTATGGAGAGATGCTTGTGAAGATGAAAATCAAATCCATAGTAAAAAACTAAGACGTGGGATCTTGTTGAACTTCCAGCTGGAGCAAAAGCTATAGGGCTCAAGTGGGTTTTTAAAATAAAGTGCAGTTCCGATGGAAGCATCAACAAGTTCAAAGCAAGGTTAGTGGCCAAAAGATACATCCAGAGACATGTTATTGACTTCGATGAGGAGCCAGCACTGTATCGACGGCAAGAGAAGGGACATCTACTGCTTGTTGCAGTCTACGTCGATGACCTTTTAGTAAGCGGCTCAAGTCTTGAGATGATTAAAGAGTTCAAGCATGGAATGTCTGCAAAAATTGAAATGAGTGATTTGGGACTCTTGACGTACTATTTGAGAATAGAGGTCAAGCAACATAAACATGGCATCACATTAAGTCAGGAGAGATATGCTAGAAGGATATTAGAAGAAGCCAGTATGCAAGACTGCAATGCAGTTCATGTACCAATCGAACAGAACATAAATATATCAAAAGCATCTCACGAATAGAGCATAGACGAGAAGGAATACAGAAGGTGTATCGGATGCCTCAGATATCTACTTCATACTCGACCGGATCTATCATTCTCAGTTGGTGTTATGAGTAGATATATGCAAGAACCAAAGGTCTCGCATGCTTCGGCTATAAAACAGATCCTTCTGTGCTTGCAAGGAACGTTGAGCTATGGACGTGAGTTTCAGTGTGCAGAAAGCATGAACATCGTGGGCTTTAGTGACGCAGGTCACAATGTAGATGAGGATGATGGTTGAAGCACAACCGGGTATGCGTTTTATCTTATAGAGTCGCCTATAAGGTGGTGCTCTCAGAAACAAGAGACAGTTGCATTTTCGTCTTGTGAAGCAGAGTTTATGGCTGCAACTGAGGCAGCAAATAATATTATTTGGCTTCAAGACCTACTTGGTGAGGTTATCGGGAAAGAGAGCGAGAAAGTGATGGTTCTGATCAATAACAAGAGTGCAATAGCTTTGCCAAAAAGTCTGGTGTTTCAAGGACGCAGCAAACATATACATCGGCGTTATCATTTTAGTCGAGAGTGCGTTGACAATAATCTGATTGAAGTTCAGCATGTACCAGGGAATGCACAAAGAGCAGATATACTAACCAAAGGACTTGGAAAAACATGATACAAAGAGATGAGATTGTTAATTGGAGTTGAAGACTTAGCAAAGGGAGCTTCAAGCTTACGGGGGAGGGGGAGAATATTGGAAGTAAACTTGAAATTAGCTTGAAAGGCAAACTATCCTAATCTTATCTTATTTTGATTCTTCCAGAGATTAAGAAAGATCTTATAAATGTTAAGATTATTAAGAATAGGAAATTACAATTTATGTATAAGTTGTTGCAACACTTAAAGGGTTTTGTGATTGATTGAGAGTTCTTGAGTTTTATGTGATTTTTTCAAGAGATTAATAAGAGAGCAAGTTTTTATTAAAGAGTATTCTATAATCGATTTGCAAAACTATAAATTACGATTCCAACATTGTTTGCTTCCTTTGTTTCATGTTTCCGACATAAATAATAAAATAAATATAATTAGCACATTTTTATATTTTAATAAATGTATAATTTATTTATCTCAAAACATTTGTACAATTCCATTGCTTTGTCATATCATCTATTTCCTTTCCCCCTAGGTTATGAAATGCGATTGCGCGTACTTGTTTGTCTACAAAGTTAATGAGTCTAGAAGGAAAATGCGACTACTCACCTGTGTCTTGACCATAGTTTGAGCCCAGTAGCTTATGAGTTAAAATCCGATCTCTAGTAGACATCCTATTGTGAACGGCAATCCACACAAGGACTGAGAATTTAGGCGTGGCCTTTGGAAACCACATACTTCTATACCAACCACCCACGTTAAGTACCACTTGTGTCTTGTATATTAAGATATATTGATATTATATAATAGTTATGGACTAAAAGTGTACATCACCTTTTCCTTTCCACATCCTCATGTCATCAATATATCTCAATGCCTCACCTTTTCCTTTCCACACCCTCACGTCATCATCCGGTATCCGACCCTGAGAACGCAAATTGGTTAAATTTCAAGTATTTCATCACTTTAAAAGGTGAATACAAGTTAAACTCTTGAAATTTAAAATCCATATGGCTCATGTGACCTGCCCCCTGGTTACAAGCTACCTCTGGCACTGGTTGCAACTTCAAAATCTCCTTTTCGATTAATATTAAGTTCTCTGATCTATGCATCGTCAGCGATATTGCTAAACCGCAGTTCTCACTGTTGATTTGATATGTATACCAAAGTCATTGCACTTCTCTACCTTTTATTTTACTAAATCAACAAAAACCACTTTTAAAAATCACAGTCCAAAGAGTATTCTTATTGGTAAAAAAAAAAAAATTTAAATATTAATATTTTTCTTCTTATGTTTTAACATACTAAAACTAACTGAACCAATCACAAAAAAGTTTACATGAATATATTTTCTAGTAGACTAAAAGAAGTTCGAACCATACACTAATCTCTCACAGACCTAGGACTAACATTTACTAATATTTTATAACATCGTAAAACATCCATTCATCGCAAAACTAATCTAGGAGCATAATAGAAATTAAAGAACCAATTCATTGGCATAAACTACTATCTCAATGTTTCGTCAAAAATAAAAAGTAAAACAACTATCTCAATGTACCGTTAGTTGGTCTACATGAATATTTCAAAAGAGAACAGCACTGTATTCTCACTCATATTTTTATGTTTTTAATTAATCATATACTAAAGCTTGATCCGTTGCAGAATTAGTTTTAGCTTTTCTATAAATTATTTAATAACATTTTTAAACACATAGATATATGTTATTTAGATATTTTTAGGTTTCTACGAACTTGTGTGGACCTAGAAAAATCCCACTTGAATTTCATTTGAAAATTTATAATATCCTAACAGAGTTTAATTTTAATATCCAAAAGACGCAATACATGGAATGTCCATGTTTAACTATTGATAGAACCAAAATAAGGAGGATCACTTTAGCTGGGTGTTGGATATGAACCGAGAAGGCAAACGGCACTTCTGGAACTGAGATGGATTGAAAGGATCGTCAAGAGATGCGGAATGGCTCTTGATATACCCACGATCTAAGGCTAACCACCAAAGATAGGATGAATGTGTTGGCTAACCACCAAACAACACACAAAGANAATTTGTTATGAATTTTTCTATGGGCTGAAAAAGGTCCATTTCGCCCAGCAACTAAACCAGCTCCATCTTTAGTGTCACTTAGCTCACTCAGCTCATCCAGCTCACCCAAGTAAGTGTCATCTGATGGGGAAAACTTGGCTGAATCGAGTTGGTCGACAAGATCGTCTCCTTGGGCCGGTTCTATGATCCGAGCAGGTCAGTGCTCGAACCGGGGCGCATCATTCCCTCTTTCTTCAAAAAGATTTGTCCCCAAATCTGTAACATTAAAAGGAAAGGGGTTATAAGCAAATGAATCATAATTAGAACATTGCTCACCTTGATTTTGATTCGGTTTTTGAATGGAATAAGAATTTTCTTGGTTTGCTTGATAACCACGGTTTTGTTCTTCATATGATCCCTCCATTGGCTCATGTTTGAAGTCATTAAAAATTGGTAAAGACTCCTCCTTTTCTGGCTTGGTTTTAATGTTCTCATTCTCCAAAGTCACCAACAGTTTTTGCTTTTGACACTTGTTAGCATAATGACCGATTCTATGGCATTTGAAACACCTGGTAGAATGAGCTTTGCTTGTGGGTTTCACAACTTTGCTT
>CAKOAT010848487.1:50022-153603 GCA_932364175.1 Eruca vesicaria subsp. sativa
GCAAACGGCACTTCTGGAACTGAGATGGATTGAAAGGATCGTCAAGAGATGCGGAATGGCTCTTGATATACCCACGATCTAAGGCTAACCACCAAAGATAGGATGAATGTGTTGGCTAACCACCAAACAACACACAAAGATGAAATGGCTGACCACCAAATCAACAAGCCGGTTCACACCAATGAACTAGCTAAAGAACACTCTCTCTCTCACTCAGAGAAGAAACGAAATTAAACTCAAAAACATAGACTGATTTTATTCATAGAAGAGTTTACATATTTATACTACTTGTGGTCAAAAGAAATGAAGAGTTTTTGTAGAAAACTAGAAACTTAGAAAACACAAACAAAGACTAAGACTTTTGACTAGAAATAAGTGTGTTGTTGAATGCCCCTTGANTATTCATAGAAGAGTTTACATATTTATACTACTTGTGGTCAAAAGAAATGAAGAGTTTTTGTAGAAAACTAGAAACTTAGAAAACACAAACAAAGACTAAGACTTTTGACTAGAAATAAGTGTGTTGTTGAATGCCCCTTGATATGACCACGACTTTGACTCCTTTTGTTGATATTTCTTGATGCAAATGGGCAGAATGTCATCAGCAAAGGCCTGGTCGAATTTGGTGTAAAACGGACCCAAATTGAATTTGTTATGAATTTTTATATGGGCTGAAAAAGGTCCATTTCGCCCAGCAACTAAACCGGCTCCATCTTTAGTGTCACTTAGCTCACTCAGCTCATCCAGCTCACCCAAGTAAGTGTCATCTGATGGGGAAAACTTGGCTGAATCGAGTTGGTCGACAAGATCGTCTCCTTGGGCCGGTTCTATGATCCGAGCAGGTCGGTGCTCGAACCGGGGGCATCAACTATTAAGTAAATAAAAAAATAATTATTTGTTTTTTGGTCAAAAAAATAATTATTTGTTAACCAGTTTGAATTTAATAGAATAATTTCATTCAAACATGTGAATTATTATGGTTAACACGTAAAATAAATGACGTTGAATCATTATTGATATACAATTAGTGAAGAAGTTTGAAAGGGTAAAAAAAATATACTAAAACCCTTTGACTAGGTAAGTTCTGTTTTGTATTTCTATAATAAATGATGTCAAGTTATTCTAAAAGAAACAATTAATAAAATAATTAAAATGAGTATAATGAGTAAAAACAAGAAAAAAATATATGATAAATTTGTTGAAAATAATGTTAGTTATTTAATAATATAGATTCCTTAAGAAGCTTTTAATGAAGTTATGTTTTAAACTAAATTGATAACATTTCTTGTTATATAACACAAATAAAATACAATATTAATCCTTGATGAATGACACAAAAACAAAAATGGCACACATACATAAGTCTCGGCTCAAGCATATTAAGAGACACACACACAAGTATGGCTCATGCCGCTCACTGATATGACAAACCATTGACAGTGAGACCTCCATCAACACAAATGGTCTGACCAGTAATATATGAAGCTGCAGGTAGACACAGAAAAGCCACAAGTGATGCAACTTCTTTCGGCTCTCCAGTGCGACCAAGAGGAGTTCTACTTAACAAATTATTCTTGTATCCCGCGTTTCCGAGAAGCTGATTTTTTTTCACAAGATTTTAAACACACAAGAATGAGAAAAGCATGATATAACTGAGGCAAAAAGGAAAAAGAACTGGAGAGTTTGTCACTCATTACAGGTTGAGTCATAGCAGTTTGGATAAAATTAGGAGCAACAGCGTTGGCTCTTATGTTATCTCGTGCCCATTCACACGCCAGATTTCGTGCTAGTTGATTTATAGCTCCTACGCATACACATAAAAATAAAAAACGATAAACTACCAGACATGTCACATGTAATAGGAATACTAAGGAAATTTATAGTAAGGTCTTAACTATTTGATACTAATAAGGTTTTTACTATTTTTTTTTTTATTTGTCTGTCGAAACTTTAGTTATTAAATAATGATTGTAGCTATAGAAACATATGAATCTACAATATTATTGCAGTCCTCAATTGATGACTCAGTCGTTGTACCTTTGGTCAAACAATAGATAGATCCACCTTCCATCGATACAACCCCTCCAACAGAAGAAATAAAGACAATGCTTCCAAATTCAGAAGCTTTTAGGAGAGGATGTGAAAGCTGGCTAAGATGATAACCAGATTCTAAGTTTGTTGAAATATGGAAGGAGAAATCGTCAGCCAGATATTCTGTTGTTGGCTTTGTGCGAAGTCCGCCAACGTTGTTCACCTATGTTGAGGAGAAGGAGAGTAATAAAACCATACTATATATGTCACTATGTAATAGCTATTTTTCCTAAAAGAATATGTTTAGTTTCTTTAAATAAAGATTAACTTACAAGAATGTTGAGCTTGCCATCGAACATCGTTGAGACGGTCTCCATAAGTGTTTCTCTTGCGGGACGAGAGGATACATCACAGAATGAACCGCTAACTTGAAACCCTTTCTTTTCCCATTCACTTAAACTTTGATTAAGCAGTGTTTCAGATATGTCGCATATATGGATTCTAGCTCCAAAACCGGCTAGCTCCTCTACTATAGCATGCCTAAAATGGACAAAGTCGATCAAAATTTAGCAAAATCTAAAATAAAAGCAGAAGAACAGAGGAGAAAGACAAACCCGATTCCGCTGGCTCCACCAGTTACCAGAGCAGTCATCCCTTGAAGACTCCATCTTTTATCCATTTTCTGTTTGCCTGTGATTAGAAATGAGCAAAGATGCCACACCTAACATATATAGATGCTAAGTAAATCAAATATACGTAGCTAATGACGTTTCGCAGAGTTGAAAAGTCAAAACATTATATTATAATGAACTGAGTAAGTGATAAAAACTTAGAGAGAAATTAGCCAAACTAAAAAGTGCAAAATAAATATTTTAATTTTCTGATTTTTAATTAATGTTACATGACATGTAATTTATTCATACATATTATTATTTATGAATGTTGAATTTTCAAATGGACGTCTTAACAAACCATATGTCGTAAAAAAAACATATATAGGACTCGAGCTAGCTTCTCTATTATGACGTGCCTGAAACAATTCACTAAATAAATAAAATAAATTTTGGGAAACCTTAAGGAAAATCAGAACAAATAGGCAGAAAATATGATGTAGCTATTAAGTTCAAAGACAAACCGGAATCATTTACACAAGCAGTCATACCTTTGATACTTATTTGTTTGCCTATAAGTAGGAACAGTGCAATTCATTCTTCTTCTTTTTGAATAATTATGAAGTTATAGAGTTTGTAAGTCCATACATCTTCATAGGAAAAAATCCAAACTATATAATTTAGCTTTCTTATAGAAATAAGACTTCTCCCAACAGGATATATATATATATATATATATATATATATGTGTGTGTATAAACATGTGATTTTCTATATTCTTACTGGGTAATTCAAAATTTTAACCACTAAGCTAATTTGACGTTGGTTAAATCAACGTAAGGAAGGCAAAGAAATTGTACTAGCTCGCATGAGCACCTCTGGGGAGAAGGTGCAGAGCTATGTGGTAATGAGAAACACGCAATGTTTCCTCGAAAACTCCATTTTCAGGTCAAAGAGTTTAGGGTAAAGAAGGCTATTGATCTTGCAAACGAAGAAGCCAAACTCACTAGAGACAACCAAGTATCTCAGAATCTGAGGACCAGATTCTTGCTTCGATATCGAATAACCATTTGGACTGAAAGTTTTTGTACTCGCTTCCTCCTTTTTAGATTTGGACAAATCATTTCAATAACTTGTATTCAAAATATATACAACTACTTTAAGAGCATACTAGATTTTGACCCGCACTTGAGAAGCGCGAGTTTTGTTTCAGTTATAACAAAATGTATAAAATGATCCGATTTCTATTATATGAGAGTTTTATATGCGAAATTTGATGTATATTTAACGTTTTAGTAGGGTTTTTTCATTTAGTTTGCATAACCGAGTCAGTTTTTGGTTGAAAAAAAAATCAAAAAATTTAGTGTTGTGAGAGTTTGAAGAATTAAAACACATACTAGATTGAAACTAAAATTGGATGGGTCCATGACCTATAATAATCTTGAAAAATCAATACTATTAAAAATACCCAAAATTGTATTACAAATTTGTAGTTAAATCCAATAAATATGTTAATGGAATTATATAGTTTATTTATGTTTCGTCAATTTTGTTTTGATCCGCGCTTGAGAAATTTATAATAGGTAAGGAGACTAACTTTATACTATTTACCATAAAAAATTTTTTATGGTTTCCAAGAGACTAAACTCCAACATATTCTTTTGTTTCCCACCACTACGCCCTATGGTTTCCAGATCACCCAAGTCTTGAACTTGTCCAATAACATCTAGATAAAAATATACTCGTGTTAGATAGATACACAACAATGGAGATAAGTTATAAAAATGGGTGAAAACTGACCAATAAGAAAATTATTAACATTTATGATTCAAAATAATATAGTTTTAAAAATAGAAGAATTTTTCCATAAATATAGGGAAGAATATTATCATTTAGGTTTTGATCCGCACTTAGAAAGCATTATCATTTAGGTTACACTTTTACAAAATGAAGATATTTAAATCATAAATCTATACAAAACGATAAACTTACATTTACATCACAAAGGATTAGTTCCATGGTCTCTCCTATGTATTTCATGAAATGTCTCCATGTATGAAAGATTTTGACTTGGATGCGACATGCAGTCTTCCTCGGTTTTATATCACGACAACTGCAAATTATTCGCCATTTTTGTTTAAATTTTTTCAATGAATGGTGAATATAGTGGTTAAAAGAGGCTATATTTATAATAGGTAGGGACGATATACATTTAGGTTACGTTAATATAGGAAAGAATATTTAGAGGATTTTAAAAAATATCTCTTTCGAGGAATAAGGAATTTTTCTTGAAGATATTTTGAATTAGTTAAGAAGTTTAAAGTTTAACAGTTAATGGTAATACAACTACGGTAAGTTACCGAAATTTATGGAAACCAAACAAAAAATAACTAACCACGATATTGATTGTGGTTAATTTATAAACTTATAGATAAAGCAATTCATTTATTTTAGTACGAAGATAATTATAGAAAATAGTTTTTAGAATATTTTTTTAACAAAACGTATCTCATCCATTAAATGTCACCATGAGAATGATGATATATCGACATATGAAGAAAAGTTAGTACGAAAATATTTGAAATTATCTTGCATATAACAAATTTAGTTATTATTCAATAACAATCTTAATATATTATTTAAATATTTTAAAAATCAGATATCAAAGATATTACTAAGATCTTTTCTAATATTGCATTTTGACAATATCTTTTAATATCTTTTTCAGTAAAATATAAATATTTATTGTTTTAATATTTATTTTAAATAATAGGATATACTTTTAAATATTATTACAATTAATTTTAATTCATTTGCATTTATTAAATAAGAAATACCATTACTATAATATTTATAAATACATTATTCATATTCATAATTAAATTACTACAATAAATAATATATATATATAATAACTTAATTAAAATTATTTTATAAACTATAAATTAAAAGAATTACATATTCATGACAACATATATTCATAGAGGTTACAACATATTTCAATTTATTAATGAAAAATATTAAAATATATATTAAAAGAATAAAAATTATATTTAATATAATATCTAAATTACTATATTAAAATATAATTTAATATATTTTTATTTGATAAAAATAATTTTATTTTTTGTTGATTTTATTATACAGTATATTGAATTATATATTATGATTTAAAATTACAATTTATTTTATAAATATGTAAACATTTATAAGTATGAGAGCATCTAAACACCATATAATTAATTTATATTATAATAAATATTTATGTAGTCAATCTATAGATTAAAACCATAATATAAAGTATATAAGACAATATAAATGTATGAAATATAATATGGAATATGGTTAGAGTAATTAATAGGAAGAGAGAGAAAAAATCGGATATATTTAATATGTGATATAATTTATAAATTGATATATATATATAGATGTAAGACCAAAAAATAAATTACCAAAATGCTATTAATGAAGGGTGCACACAACTTCTATCAGTCGATTTTTCAAGAGTGCCTTCACTTTTAATAGTATAGAATTGATCATGTTATATCTAGAAAACAATTGAAAGATTAATATAATGAAAGAATAGAAAACCAACACGACCTTTGACCAAAAGAAAGAAAAGCAACACGACCTTTTTAACTTTTGTACTTTACGTTAGATCCAAGAAATTAGTTGAATCCATATCTTGAAAGAAGAAGAGTCAGTCCATTTTGTTGGCCTGGCGCCACCTCTGGTAATACAATAATACAAATCTGCAGTGACGTAGGCGGCACACCAAAGAAGCATATAATATCCGAAATTATAATGTAAGGCACAAATATTTAGATTTATGGCCTTCTGTCGTTCTCCTATTAAAGACGAAAAAAAAGATTATACGTCACAAGGCACCAGCGACTTAGACCATCATCTCAAACAATGGATATAGTTGTAGAGATCTAAATCTATTTTTTAATTAATAATAATCAAATCAAAATTTTTAGAAATTTGTTTACTTTTAAACCATTCAATAGTAGATACAATTAAAAATTCTATCATAAAGAGAGAGACAAAAAATAATTAGGTTTAATTTTTCTTTTTAATATTATCTATCAAAACATGACACATGTTATTTGCAAGTGGTTCCAAAAATACAAATTATAGAAACATATCTAACTAATTTATGTCTTTTTGATTTAAATTTCTCCACATAATCATTTAGATACAAGAGTTAGAAGTGTTATAGATCCTCCTTTAAAGATGGTCGTTAACTCTCCAAAGATTCTCATATTCCGTTAACTTTAACGACCGTTATCTAGATTTGGAGACATCTATAAACTCTCATGTACTTTTTGTTCCTTTCAAGATTTACTATTCTTTATTTTCTTGACAACTAGTGGTTTGTCCGCGCTACGCGCGGATGTTTGTCATTTGTGTTAAAAACTTTGATTATTTATTGTGTATGAATTATTGTTTTCCTTAATTTTTATTTTTATTTTTATTAATGTTTAGGATTGAAATTTTTTGACGTTATGATATAATATTATTACGGTTAAGTAAATTTCATAATAGGTTTATTGAGATAGTTGTAATAAGCTATTTTCATTTTAGTAATGTAGATATTTTCTATGTTTATCTTATTTTAGATGATATTTTGATTTCTATTTTTATAATAGTGTATAGGATTGATTTTTTTTTTAATGTTGTGATATTCAACCTAAATTTTATTACAGTTAAGTAAAATTTATAATCTTATATTTTAAAACAGAAGTCATGATTTCTTTCATGTGTGATATTTCATTTTGGACCATCTCTTATAAATTTTATTAGATATTACATAACTAATTTATAATATCTTTTATATCTTTAATTTTCATTTGATATATAAACAAATATTTGAAAGAAAATTCAAAAAACAAATCTTTTAAAAATATTTTAGTATCCTTTTAAAATATATTTTCGAAAATTATTTAACTAAAATTTAACTATCATAAAATTAATTAAAATTAAATTTAATTTATTTTTAACTTATAAAAAAGATCTAAAATCTATGTAATATTTTTTAGAAATATCCCAAAAAAAAAAATTTCTATTGTGTAGGTCTAAATTAATTAAATCTGCACATATATTTCCAAATCAGAAATAAAAGAAAAATTATGTTATAAGTCACACAAACATTATTATAAAGTTAGGTAATATATAAATAAATTATATTAATTTACTGATAAAATTATTGTATAATATTTTAGTATTAAAAAAATTTACATGGTAGTGCGGATCAAGATCTAGTAGGACTATTGAGATTGCTATTAGGCTATTTTCATTTTAGCAACGTAGATATTTTTGTATGTTTATTTATTTTAACTGATCTTTTGATTTCTAAGCTTAGATTATTTTATATTTGTAGATCATATCTCTAAAAGCCTTAATGGAAAAGAAGATGTGAAGTCACACATAATTTTTTGTATACCTAATTTTATAATATATTATCTAGAATTATTATAATCATGGTTAATTAAAAGGTGTATTTAATTGGAAGTTTGAGATAATTTAAATTGAAGCACAATCAACTGTCATTAACATTTTAAAATGGATGTAATTGACTTGTTATTTGATAAATGACTTTAACTTTTATTGTTTTGAAATATTTTGAAATTATGTATTTAAGGATTTGCATTCATTTTTAGTTTTTTTATTGAAATTGTTTGATATTATGATATTTAACCTATTTTTTTTTCTGAGATGTAAAATTTATATTAAGAAGAGCAAAAGTTTATGTACACAAAAAATCACCAAAATAAGATTGAACAACTGTAACTATGCAATGAGCTAGTGCCCACTTAACCATCTTTGGAACAGTCTTTGAAGTTTGAGAAGGTCAAAGTAGTGTGTGGAAGTAATCATGTTCTTAAGAATTTTGTCAATGAGTGTGATCATCTGAGCCAATGACTTTAACTTTCATGTGTGTCTCATGTACCTAAATCTTATTACAATTAAATAAATTTCATAATAGAATTACTGAGATAGTTTAAATAGGCTATTTTCATTTTAGCAATGTAGATATTTTCATATGTTTATTTTATTTTAGATGATCTTTTGATTTCTATTTTTATTAGTGTTTAGAATTGAAATGGTTTGATGTTATGATATCCAACATAAATCTTATTACAGCTAAGTAAATTTCATAATAGAATTTTGTATTGCGTAGGCATTTTCATTTTAGCGATGTAGATATTTTTATACTTTATTTTATCTTAGATGATTTTTTATTTCTATTCTTAGATTATTGTATATTTGTAGACCGTATTTCTAATATCTCTAAAAGCCTTGAGAATCAGGGGCGGAACTACTGAATGAGTGGGTGGGGCACTTGCCCACCATGATTTATTTTAATTAGTGTAATTTTGTACTAATTTTTTTAAAATGCCCCTAATGAAAATTGAAACTGTAAATGTAATAGTCATATTTATTTGATTTTTCCCCGGATAAATGTTGTTTCTAGATCCGCCACTGTTGAGAATCATCTTATAATTTATATTTGTACGAACCCCTAGTTCGGTGCAAAGTTTTTGCAAATTATGTTTATTATTTATAGTTGTATTTTAATGAGGTGTTCGTATATATTTGTTTCCATGTAAGTCTGGGTTGTTTTTCTTCAATGAAGTGATCATTCGATTGTGCATATCTCAGTATGTGTTTACGAAAATTATACATTCATAGGACAAATATTATTTGAACCAAAATTTAATGGCAATAAACTGGTCTCAGAAAAGAAATAATAAGTTGTGAAGTATTTAGTTTGTTGTTAAATGATTTTTACTGGAGCATTATAATATTAGATAGTGGGTAGAAAAAAAGCTATGGAAATTTTCTGTGAAAAAGAAGAAAATAAATTATTTATTGTCCAAAATTTTGATCAATTTGAAATTGGGTTTTAAACGTTTATCTTTCTAAACTTCCGAGTACAAAAAAAAATTCCAATTCAAAAAATAATTGGCCCTCAAATTCAAGAGACATGATTGGAAACTCTATTAAATAGCAAAGATTTGGCGGACCAGACTTAGCACCTTTCCTTGTTATAATTAAAATTACTTTTCCATCAAAGGTCTTTATTATTAGAACCTTTCTGTATAGATAGACCCACATTTCCCTCTAGGTACCAAACCAAACTTAAACCTTCTCTCATCAAAACAACATCTAAACTTGAGCTATTAATTCAAAGCCTTTAATTTCCTTGTTTCAAATACATGTAATGGCATTCTTGAGGAGTTATTTTGCCACCGAGCAAATCAATCGTGGTCTTTTACTACTGAATCATCAACACCCTAGGGGTTCTTTGCTGTGTTCGTTGGAGAACATCCGAAGAAGAAGAGATTTCTTGCTCCGGTTTATCACTTGAAGAAACCATCGTTTCAAGCTTTGCTGAGAAAAGTAGAAGAAGAGCCATTCTTTGAGGTGGTGAGTGAATCCACCACATCGCCTTGATGACATTCTCGTATGTAATCCAGAGTTATGACCAGAAAACAAAGTCATACGATTATTACTGAATTTCTTTTTTTTTTTTTTTAAAAACTGATGATGACACTAACCTCAAGAAGCCATCCAATATAGGTGACATTAGTGACATGATGGTTCATTTCGAGATCAGCACGTCTTGGCTGCAAAGAAACATGATTATAAAGTCTTTTAGGAATGTTGATTCTTACAAAGAATCTTATTGTTTTATTTTATACCTTAAGTCTAATGATTGAGTACTTGGCCAGATCTTCGAGTTTGGGGATTTCTTACAGCTTCTGTTAATTTCCTCCTCAGGAAATGCTAATCTACAAAAATAGACATAAAACAGAGTAGTTTGCATTTCATGAATATAACAATATGATAGACCAGCAAGCATTGCATTGACACAAAGTTTCTTTTACTGTTCTTTAGGACAGAACATCAAGTGCTCGTCCCGAACATCACCAGAAACTTTATGTAGCCATCTTGTATCTTGGTTCATGATCACCCACTTGCTGGAATGGTAACACATACGTACAACTAATCAGGACAGTCCCATAAATCCAAGTGACTAAAACTTATATCTTTTAACATAAGAAAATTTAATTTCATTACACAAACCAATGGAGAGAGCAAACAATGATGATACGGAAACCTAGTAGCACGGCCAGTGAATTCACCGTTAGCAGAATCCCATCACGCCTTGTCATATCCTTCCTTCACTCTGACACCATGTCTCTATCTCAACCACATCAACCTTGTAACCAAAATTTTCAAAAATTCAACTCATTTGTTGTCGTCAAAACATACATAGCAAACAGAAAAAAACAATACCAAGCTGGATATCTATAGATCTCAAAATACATTCTCGAAGTGACCCATATGAGATTCAGTTTCATCATGGTCGGTGTTGTCGCAAACCCATCAGTAAAAAATCCAACGCTCTGAGACTGATTACCAAACAAATTGATAGTAGAGTATGCGAGGATATAATTGTTACATCAAAGTTACGAAAGGACAAACTTTGGCAGATTTGAGCGCTAAGAATATCTGCTTCTCCATACTGAGAGAACAAAAGAATTGAGTTTGGAAAGTAGAGAGTCAAAGAGCTAACTGAACACAACAAAAATGTATACTCTTAATTTCACAATAATCACGAATCCTAAAAACAAAAATATTTGAAATCAAACGTTTAATCTTCATGAATCATTACTGAGAATCAGAAAGAGAAAATTAAGGTCACATGGTCGTACAAACACATCGTCACATCATTTCTGCAATTGTATAGAGAGAGAGACAAAGAGTCAAAGGGCTAATAAATATCAACAAAAAATCAGAAAATAGAGTATTTACATAATGAAAGAATTTTATCGGATAAAACTTTCTGACCTTTAACTGAAATTGAAATATGATCTGGGAATTTAAATCTAGGTTCAGTATTAGCAAGTGAATAAACACAGAATAAAAGGAAGAACCAACCCCATCAAATTGACACATAGATAAATTGTACGCTCAATCCAGAGCTCCAACATCGGACCGATATCAACAACATCCCGTGCGAATATAGAAGGATTAGGACCTACATAGGGTACCTGATGTATATGGCGACAATTTCGGTGCTTGGCGCTTGAGCAAAGCTCAATACTTCTCATTTATACTCAACCTACAGACAGTTTATGTGGGAGTCAAAGAGATGAAGATAATTGGTCTAATTGTGGTTAAGGATCCAAAGGTGAGAGTAAAGAAGCCATTAATGGGAAAGGCAGCGGTTACGTTTGTGAAAACGTTGTTACAACGGCGATATGGAGGCGGAGGTTCCTCGTAATCGAAGAGAACAAACACCCTTAAAAAAATGGGCCTCTAACAAAATAAACCCGGCCCAAAATCGACCATAAAACCATGAAACAGAAACCACTTTAAACCGATACGGGAGAACTGAAATGTGGTCGGTCTAATTTAATTGGGTTCTTGCTGACGTGGAATTATTTGCCCCCTCCTAAAAATCTGATGTGGACACCCTAAGAAGGGAGAATAGTCAACTTTATTGTATTAGATTTAAACCGATACGGGAGAACTGAAATGTGGTCGGTCTAATTTAATTGGGTTCTTGCTGACGTGGAATTATTTGCCCCCTCCTAAAAATCTGATGTGGACACCCTAAGAAGGGAGAATAGTCAACTTTATTGTATTAGATAAGATACAATTATGAAACTCAAGATTTTTGAAGAGCAGAACATTCGTTTCGCCTCTCCATCTGATTTTCAGGTTCGTTTTCTTGGACATTAAATATGGGATTTATTCAAATCTCTAATCATAGAAAAACCACAAATAAAAAGGTTGTTAGCCTCCTCTAAGGCAAGCCTTTGAGACGTATAAACAGCTCATAGAATTGGAACAAATCCTCATTTCGAAACCTGACCATGACGAAGAGGAACCATAACCATCACCATCATGAACATCAACATTGTCATAAGGAAGAGGAGGAAGAGGAGATGGATCCTTTAACGGGTCATTTAGTGAGAAATCGTCGTCAAAGGAGATGAATATTAAAATGCAAGGAGGTTATCTACATGCAATGGCGGATATGATTCAATCACTTGGTGTAATGATCGGTGGAGGAATCATTTGGGTGAAACCGAAATGGGTTTTGGTTGAATTGATATGCACTCTTGTTTTCTCTGCGTTTGCTCTAGCTGCGAGTGTCCCAATGCTCAAAAACATATTTGGGATACTGATGGAGCGTGCACCACGAGGGAGTTAAGATTCTTCATGATCTTCATGTATGGGAGATAACAGTTTGGAGAATTATATTGTGGTGCCATGTCTTGTCCGAGCCCGGAGCTAGTTCTAAAGAGAACGTTTCGGATGTTAGAAAATTTTGTAGGAAAACTTGTGGAACTTATCATGTGACGGTGCTGGTTGAATCAGAGTAGCAAAACAGAGAATAAGAAGAAGAAAAAAAAATACATGAAGTCAAAAAATACTTATCATAATGTCCCTCTCTTAAAACACCCAAATCATCAAGTCTCAACTAAAATGTTTTACAATCTACACCTTTCATTCTTCTCTCAGAGTTTGAAACTGTACACACAAAGGTTTTTAGAATGCTCATATGCGAAACCGCCACATTATCATCAAGATTACTTATCCACTGTCAGATCTTCAAGAACAAGACAGAATGAAACAAGCTGTAATAGATCTGACCCAATCTATCTAGGTTTATCCTAAAGAGGTCACGTATTGAATACCATGGTAAATCACGAAGTTATAATTGATTTACACAATTACATATTGGCTGTCTTTGTGTTTTGTACTGAATTTGATTTATGGACATGATCTAGGTGAGTAAAAAAAAAAACTAACCTTGTTAAAAAAGCTGCCTTTATTTTCAACACTTTACCTTGCGTCGCCTGCGTTACCACACAATGCTTCGACAACTAGTTTATTTTACCCAAATCTCAGATTCAACCAGAAGTTTACCAAGATCAGTTTTTTTTTTTTTTGTGTATAATGAGATGATTACTGAAACTTTACACAGTAAGCTAAAATGTAGAATGCATATGCAAAACCTAATTATCTTATTTATAAATGTAACGACATACCTATGAAAAATCTAATTAACATAATCCGGATTTGATTAAAAAAGCGTAGCTAGAGCAACACCCGATTTACTCTCCTCTGCCATAGTTGTGAACTTGTGACACAGAGATTCGAGTCCCCTTGATAGCTTTTCAGTCTTCTTCGACAACAAAACCAGAGTTCTTTGGATCGGTTTTGATTGTCACCTCTGCCAAGCAGTTGGTGCACTCGATGTAGAACCTGCGGATTTTAATCCCTTGATACATCTCCTCGTTGATGACTTCTTCTTGACGGCAATTGAATTTGGTGCCTGTAGGGGATAGGATCAAATCCAACCCTCAAGGCCCGTCGAATAAGAGCCCAGGCCCAGTTCGCACGAGCGAGGAAAACCTTTAGGCGCAACGTGACAAGGGAATCCGTGCGAGCTTACTTCATCATCCGTACCGAGTAAGATGATGAGGCCCGTCGAGGAAGCCCATGGAGAGAAAGATACGGCCCATTAGGTTTTCCGTACAATAACCTATAAAAGCGAAGAAGTGCTGAACGGAAAGAGGATCCGAAAGAGACTGACTAAGCGGCAACCAAATTAGGGTTTCTCTATAGCGTTGTTCTTAGATCTGTCCGTACAAACTTTAAGAGCTTCCGAGCATCATTGTTTCTTTTGTAACTTTCACTCTTCGATAAATAAAATCACTCTTCGCTTTCGTTGTCCGCTTATACCTTCGTAATAACCCACCGACGAGTTTCCGTCAATTATTCACTTGTTATCACCGAACTCGGTTCAAACAGATGGTGCCCACCGTGGGGCAAAACGAAGCAGTGTGACAAACATGCCGAACGACGAAGCAGATTCTCCCGACATACAACCGGAGGAAACTCCAGTCGTCCCGACCCTCGAAACTGTCATGGATTCTGTCATGGCCCATCTCGCTCAGCAAGACGAAGCTCAGATGGAGACAAACGCCCAGCTCGCAGCTATCGCCGCTATTTTCTCACCTTCGGAGGGGGCGGCTCGCGACGTGGCTTCAGTCCGTCGTTTCCTCTTCAATACCAACCCTACACCAACGCCGGCAAACCAGCCGATGCAATCCGAAGACACCCCGACGGACGATTCCGTTCTGCCAGCTAGCAGTTCTGACTCTCAAACCGCACGGGAAATCGACGAGCTCAAACTGTCGCTCCAAACCATAACGTCTCAGATCAATCACGCCACGAGTGCCGCACCCCAGATCGACTGCGTCTTAGCAGAGTCACTGCGTACTCCTTTCACCGCGCGAATAAGTAGCGTCAAGATCCGCCTGACCGAAAAACTCAGACTCCCCACCTATGCCGGAGAGAGCGACCCGACAGACCATGTAACCGCCTTCAACATCGTGATGGGCAGATCGCGCTTTTCCGAAGAAGAGAGAGACGCAGGACTCTGTCAGCTCTTCGTCGAAAGTCTCACCGGGCCAGCACTAACATGGTTCTCTCGACTAACCAAAAACTCCATCGATAGCTTTCACGACCTATCCTCAGCATTCTTGAAGCATTACATCATGTTCACTCGCCAAGGAGCCACGGCTTCTGACCTCTGGAAAATGTCACAAACTTCCGGTCAAAGCCTCAAGGAGTTCATGGGAAAGTTCAAAACTTTGGCTTCCAAATTCAACGCTCCGAACAGCATGGCCGTCGAGGCCCTCCAGAATGCACTTTACGTACATTCACCGTTCCGCCAGGATCTTTACCGAAGTCCGACCACTTCACTAGAAGATGCTATTGCCCGCTCCCATAATTTTATCCGCATGGAGGAAGATACTCGCGCGATACTTAACAAAAGGAACCCGGATAAACCAGGAACTACGAAGAGTCACGACTCAAGACAAGATTCGCGCCAAGAACCCCGTCAACATTCTTCTGGAGATCGTAATGACCGCAAGAAGGGATACATTTATCACGTCAAAGGGGACGAATCTCCTCCATCTACAGTCGTAGTCCGGGGAAAAGGGTGGAATCATTATTACCGCGAAGATGGCGACGCCAAATCACCGTCTGGTTCGCGATCCCCCCGACGGACCAAAACAAACAAGTTCTGCAAATATCACAATACCAAGAGCCATGATACGAAGGACTGCAGACATCTTGGCGAACATCTTATCGCGAAATACGCAGCCGGGCGATAGAAGCCGAACCTCCGAAACCACGGACCAACGCCGAAAAAAGTCGGAGCAAAAACAAAGATAAAAGGTCCAAGAAAACGGTTGATAAATCCCGGCGCGATGAAGAAAACCGCTCAGGCGTATCCGATGAGGAAAACGCGACAGAACATCCCCGCGATGAGCAGGAAGCCGACGATGAGCAACCAAAAAACAGGAAGCGAATCCAAGTCATCCTCTCACACGGAGCACAATCCTCGTTCGATGATACAGGATCTTCGGACCTTCGGACATATCTTAACTCCATGCGGGGACTCGGTCCGATCGGTTAAAGCCCACCAACGTCAAGCAATCGCTTCCAAGAAGTGGCCATCCAAACCAGAAGATAGCCCGCCGATCACCTTTACACCGGCGGACGCTGTCGGCGTACACATGCCGCATAACGATCCTCTGCTAGTGGAGCTCGGGATCGGTGAATGCGAAGTCCTGAAAGTTCTAATTGATACAGGAAGCTCTGTGGATCTCATTTTCCTCAACACGCTCGAAAAATGGAAATCGACCTCCGACAGATGAAACCCTCCAATCGGACCCTCACGGGATTCAACGGAGTTTCTGAGGAAATGATCGGGACCATCCGCCTTCCCGTATACGCAGGTGGTGTAACAAAAACCGTGAAATTCTCGGTGATAAATACTGTCGCACCTTACCATGTCATACTCGGAACGCCCTGGCTGCACACAATGAAGGCAATCTCGTCAACTCTACACCAATGTGTGAAATTTCCGGGAAATGACGGCCGGATCCGAACTCTGCGTGGCAATCTACAAGCGGCGCGCGAATTGCTGGTCGCAGCTGTAAAACTTCGCCAGGAAAACTCACACGTCAATGTTGTGACCAAGCCCATACATAAAATCTACCCGCAGAAAGAGGACGTCACCGAAGTCATCCTCGACGAAAATGACCCAAGTAAAGTGTTGCGAGTAGGCGCTTATCTGCTAGATGACATGAGAGAAAACATTATCGCCTTCCTTCGGCAGAACACTTCAACGTTTGCCTGGACGACCTCTGATATGAAAGGAATCGACCCGAACATCACCACTCACGAACTTCACGTGGATCCGACGTTCAAACCGGTGAGGCAGAAACATCGTCGCCTCGTCCCAGAGCGAGCAAAAGCGGTCAACGACGAGATTGATCGCCTGTTAGACACCGGTTCGATCGTTGAAGTACGATACCCGGAATGGCTCGCTAACCCCGTTGTCGTCAAAAAGAAAAATGGGAAATGGTGGGTATGCGTAGATTTCACCGACCTCAACAAAGCCTGCCCTAAGGACAGCTTCCCGCTCCCGCATATCGATCGACTCGTGGAAGCAACAGCCGGGAACGAGCTGCTCACTTTCATGGATGCATTCTCCGGGTACAATCAAATCATGATGCACCCCGACGACAGGGAGAAAACTTCCTTCATCACCGATCGAGGAACATACTGCTACAAAGTCATGCCCTTCGGCCTAAAGAATGCCAGCGCCACCTATCAGCGACTTGTCAACAAGATGTTCGCCGACAAGCTCGGCCGGACGATGGAAGTTTACATCGATGACATGCTCGTCAAGTCCCTTCACGCCGACGACCATCTTTCCCACCTCCGGGAGTGTTTCGATATACTAAATGCATACGGAATGAAACTGAACCCGGCGAAATGCACGTTCGGCGTAACATCCGGGGAATACCTCGGCTATATCGTCACACAGCGAGGAATCGAAGCGAACCCAAAGCAGATCTCAGCGATATTGGATCTCCCGAGTCCTAAGAACGCACGTGAGGTCCAGAGACTGACCGACAGAATAGCAGCCCTAAACCGGTTTATCTCGCGATCTACGGATAAATGTTTGCCATTTTACGAACTCCTCCGCGGTAACAAACGCTTCATATGGGATGATAAGTGCGAAGAGGCATTCGCTCAGCTCAAGCAGTATCTAACAACGCCGCCGGTCCTCGCCAAACCGGATAATGGGGACATCCTCTCTCTGTATATCACAGTATCATCAAGAGCAGTCAGCAGCGTCCTAATAAAGGACGATAGGGGGGAACAAAAACCGATCTTCTACATGAGCAAGCGAATGACAAACCCTGAGACGCGATATCCAACGCTAGAAAAGATGGCACTCGCCTTCATCACTTCCGCAAGAAAGCTCCCCCCTTATTTTCAGTCGCACGCAATCGAGATCCTTACAGATCAACCGCTGCGAACCGTGATGCACAACACCGATCAGTCAGGAAGACTGTCTAAATGGGCGATCGAGCTTAGCGAATACGACATAACTTACAAGAATCGCGTCACGCTGAAGTCTCAAGTCCTCACCGATTTTATGATAGAGTTAGACCCCGACCTCGAACAGCTCCTAGTCATACCCGACTAAAATTGGATACTACACGTGGATGGTTCATCTAATACCAATGGCTCGGGCGCAGCCGAGTACGAGTCCTTAATTGCCGGCCTCCGGTTAGCCAAAGCAGTCCGTGCGAAACGTCTAAGAGCCTACTGTGATTCACAACTCGTCGTCAGTCAATACCATGGGGATTACGATGTTCGTAACGAACGAATGGACGCATACCTAAAACTTGTCCAAGACCTCTCCAAGAGTTTTGATTTTTTTGAATTGACGAAGGTTCCGCGAGGAGAGAACGTGTGCGCAGACGCCCTCGCCGCCCTCGGAAGTAAGCTATACGATCAAGTGAAGCAAACTATACCAATCCACAAAATCGACAACCCGAGCATCTCAGTAGCAAAGGAACCACAAGCTTCCGTGGCCTCGGTTTCCGAATCAATGGATATCGATGACAATCCCGACGACGAAGGCAACGACGATCACGCTCCGCATATCAGCCCACCCGAACAAGAATTTCATGACTGGCGAATACCGATTATCAATTACTTGGCCGACGGTACACTACCCCCGGAAAAATGGTTAGCTAGACGCATTAAGACAAAGAGTACGAACTACGTGCTCACCGACGGGATCCTCTACCGATGGACGTCGAACAAAGTTCTGCTACGCTGCTTGCACGGCGAAGAAGCACGTCTTGTCATGGCGGAGACCCACGAAGGAGCAGCCGGAAACCATTCGGGAGGACGAGCACTGGCACTAAAAGTAAAAAACTCAGGCTTCTTTTGGCCGTCAATGGTGGCAGACTGCGAGACTTACGCCCGTCGTTGCGATAAGTGTCAGCGAGATGCACACATAACCCATCGACCTACAGAACTTCTACAGACGACTACTGCACCATACCCATTCATGCGTTGGGCGATGGATATTATTGGGCCTATGCCGAGCTCCCGACAGCGGCGCTTCGACCTCGTTATGACCGACTATTTCACTAAATGGGTCGAAGCAGAAGCCTTCATCCACGTCACCGATAACGAGGTACAAGGCTTCGTATGGAAGAATATAATTTGTCGCCATGGTCTTCCATACGAAATTGTCACGGATAACGGGTCGCAGTTCATCTCCACCAAATTTCGCGGGTTCTGCGACCGCTGGAGGATAAGGCTAAGCACTTCGACTCCGAGGCATCCGCAGGGTAACGGACAAGCTGAAGCTACGAACAAAACGATCCTCGATTGTATCAAAAAACGTTTGGACCTCAAAAAGGGCTGTTGGGCCGATGAATTGGATGGCGTCCTTTGGTCACACCGAACGACACCGCGAGGAGCAACTAAGGCTACACATTTCTCCCTCGCCTACGGTGTCGAAGCAATGGCACCAGCGGAGGTCAACGTCACGAGCTTACGTCGCGCCAGACTCCCACAAAACGAAGATGTTAACGAGGAGATGATGTTTCATGCCTTAGATCAACTCGAGGAACGCCGCGACCAGGCGCTACTCCGAATTCAAAACTATCAAAATCAGATCCAAATGTACTACAACAAAAAGGTTCACTCTCGAACACTCGAGCTCGGAGATCTCGTCCTTCGGAAGGTGTTCGAAAATACGAAGGAATGGAAAGTCGGCAAGCTCGGAGCAGACTGGGAAGGACCTTACAAAATAACTAAGGTTGTCAAACCAGGAGTGTATAAACTCGAAACGTCATCGGGGGAGCCACTTCCGCGATCATGGAACTCCCTCAACCTCAAGCGATACTACATATTGCGTACTCGCTTTAAAAAAAAATATATATATATATATATATATATATGAACACATCTATTCTCATCGAGCGAATGCGTCTCCGGGCCACTTTTGCCGACGAGTAGCACTCTCATCACAACTGGGTAAATGCGTCTATACCACTTTTACTCCCCCGATCAAATGCGCCTCCGGGCCACTTTTGTTCGGGCAAAAACGAACTACGAATGACTTGATCCTCCAACGAGGTACGTAGGCAGCCCTATCAAGGGTCCAGTCATACCCCAACCAAAACCCACAAGTCTGGCTTACTCGAAACCGACACGAAATCAGTCGCACTCGTGTATCCAACAAAGATCAGGGCGGCTAACTCGCGCTCGGAAGGAGGCCTGCCCTTCGCCCACGAGGTCATTCATGGAAACCGAGGACAAGCAATAATTAACAAATCCGATATCTTCACTTTACTTACCCAATCAATTGATTGTAATGAAGTCCTGTTAATTAAAAAAGAGTTTCCCCTTCACGAGCTAACTCTCTTCCATCCGTCCTATCCACAACTTAATCCGATCAAATACCTGCACTTTGTGCGTATGATCAAAGTATTACGTGGAATGCCTACTAGCAAACGCACCTTAAACAGAACTCCCAACGGAGCTGTTCGAGGCTATGCCTACGAAAAGACTCTAAAAAAGGAGAGAAGGGAAAAGCACGCATTCGACACGATGGCCTAAATAGAACACTTCTTAAAATACGAACTAAGCGACGTTCAACGTGACAAAGTTTTAACTGGAAGTTATATTTTACACAACACAACAGAAGAATCCTACACGAAGTTACATAAGATGAACGGGCAACGTTCCCAAACTCAGGTCTCGACATCAACTTCCTCGTCTTCAGGAGCAGCGCCTTTCGTATTCCCCGGATCTGCATTTGACGCAACAGCTTCCGGATTCCCCGCAGCATCAGTAAGAGTAGCTGCATTCCCTTCCGACTGATCAACCGTAGACATAGGAGCAACCTACGATGCTATCTCCGCAATGCGCGATTCCGAGCCGACGACTTGCTCTCCCGCTTTGGAGGGCACTTCCTCAATTTGATCACCTACGGGATTCGGATCTGTGGGCAATGTTGCAGCGACGGTTTGAGAATCATCCACCGGAAGCGTCGGAAAATCGTCCTGCGGACTGCGGAGGCCTCGCGCGACTGTCGAGACGACTGTCGAGTTGATTAACCCAGAGTTAGAGCCAAAAGGATCAATTCCAGATAGTAGGCGGTCGTCCACGAATAAAGACGGAAGCACCAGAGGAGAAAGGGTCATATAACTCTCGGGAAGACCCCCAACCTCCACGCTACTCATCTGCTCCTTATACTCTGAAGCCTTCGTCTCGAAGGTTGTCACGATGTTGCTCGGAATAGGATGACCCTTCCTGCCGAGCATTTCGAGGCAGCTCTAGACTCCGGAAGCTTGACCGTAAAGTTGGCGCTTCTCCTCGTAGATATCGCGACGAGTCAAGTAATCTCGAATTATCTGAAAACAGCGTTGAAATTTAGATGCGTACGCCGTCTGAACGCGGACTCTCTCCAGCGTGACCTCATGAGTACGTGATCGGCGCAACCTCTTGAGCTCTTGATCTTTCTCCTTGATGATCGCGGCCATCGCAGCTTTCTCACGCTCCGCTTTAGCCAACGCCACCCGAGCAACCCTGGCTTCTTCTTCCCGAGCATCAGCTCTCTTCTTGTAGTCGAGGTTACGAGCGCGCGCTTTATCCCTTTCATCCAAGAGCTTCTTGGAGATTTCGAACATCTCGGCTTTCTTCTTTTCTAAAAGAGCGTCCCTCGCAGCGACTCTCTTCTCGGCCTTCTGACACTTCTCCATCGAATGACGAAGGACTCGATCGTATTTGTAGACCAGATGATTCCGTCGAGCCATAGCCTGCATAGTGGAAGAGAAAGAAGTTATTAAAAGAGGTCGCAACACTGAACAAGGTCAAACCAAAGGAGGGAGGGACTAACGTTGATGTCGGCGCTAGCAGAATCGGTGAAGTCATCCCCAAATATCAAGTCTGAGACCGGAGGAAGTGGTTTAGGTCTGCCCCGAATCTGACGAACCAAGTCGGCGCACTTGTTCGGTAACGTACACAGCGGGGCCACGTCCTCGTAGTGGAAGTCCACCTTAACGGTGAACCCCTTCAAAACGCGGCTAGGAAGAGTGACCCCTCCCTTCTCAATGGCTATTTGCGCGGACCTAGGAACCGGAACGTCAACGAGCGGAGGGGCAGAAACCGGAGCAGAACTGCCCGAGTCCCGAGATTTGCGAGCGGATCCCGCAGCCTCTAACGACTTAGACCTATGAGAGGAAGGAGCAGGTGTGGGATCTTCAGGGACCTGATCCTTAGAGGCAAGTTCGCCTGTCTCGGAAGTCTTCGAACTTCCTTTCTTCTTCTTCTTGTTCCGAGGAGCCTCACCTTCCGCCTCCACCGGATGCTCCTTATCCCCGGCAGTAACACCCGGATCCAATGGCGAGCTTTGGTCATTACCCGAGTTATCCACTTGCATCGGGTCCTCCCTCGGGATTGGAGAAGAAGTAGCGACCGTAACGGTCGGATTCGACTCCGTAACCGCCAGAGCACGCTCGTTCCCTTCGTCGACGGGAAATGAATCCACGGGAACTGATGGACTTCTCGGAACATCAGTGCTCGGTCTCTTCCTCTTTCTCGTTAGAGGTTCGACCCCTTCATCCACCGACGCCTCGTCATCATCATCCCGAGCAGGAGCGTCGGTTACTGTTTTACTCGAAGGATCGACTCCCGTGGTTGGTGTGTCGTCTTGGAGTCGGGAAGGCTCAGCTTCTTCAATCTCATTCTCAATAAGATCGCAGAGGTTCACAACGTCCTTCATATCTTTCCTGGCTCTTTTTTTAGGAGGAGAACGCTCTTTGGAGAAGATAGGAAGACGATTACGACTTCGAACCTCGGCTTGCAAATCAGATCTCCAGTCAACTGAGAGGAATAACGAGGGGAAAGCAAAGTTAATATCACAATGATAGGATAATCTAACAACGGGAAAGAACAACGGACCGCCGAGTACCTTTAGAAATCCGATCGAGCGAACGTAGGATGCGCGAGAAGGAGACGTCGGACCAACGAAGGGGAGAAGCACGAGCGAGTTTCCGAACAACGCGAAGGAAATCCTCGGGGTAATCCTTTGTATTGGAATGCGGAACTGCAAAAACAAAGCCAACAACAAAGAAAGGAGGTTAGATCTGAAACGAACGGTGATGTGTTCGGCTAAGTATTCTACCAAAGTTCGAGTTCCAGAGGACCCTATACTCCTTGCTGGGAGGCTCCTCGAAGGCACTCTTATCCGATTTCACATAAAAATACCAACGCTGCCATTCCTCGGTCTTGTTCGGAGGGCCCTGCAATATGCCCAAGCCTGATCGCATCTTCACTGAGAAATAACCGTTCTTCATGTTCGACGCTGTAGTGAGTTCTTCAAAGGCCCGAACACTCATCGGTAGATCTTCCTCGGCAGCCATAACCATGAGGCCGACAGCTACTCAGAAGGATCCATTAATGAATTGCGAGATTGCCGCGTCCCGATGAAAGCAGTAGGAGGTAATCAATCGGGGAATCGGGAACCACAGACGAGTATCCTTCTGAAAATACGACTCGTAGACGCATTGATACCCGATTGGCGGTGTCCAAGGCCTCTGATTCGCGTTCGGGATGATGAATGTCACGCCTTGTCCTCCCCGCTCCCGTAGAATTGTCTTGACGGTCGCTATAGTTGATCGGGTCTTGAAAACGTTGTCCCAATCTTGGCCATCTACTTTCGTCGGACGACAAAATTCTGGACGAAGGGCCGGCAGTTTCTCAAACAACCCCCCCCCACGGAAAGAAGTGAACGGGGACCATTGGCTCATATTCCAAGCAAAGAGAGTTGTCGGGCGCATCTCTAACTCGAGGACCACTCGACTCCTCTCCCGACCCGAGAGAGTTTCGCGCCCTGGCAACCTCTTCTTCCCGCCTAAGTCTCTCAGAATTGACCATCACGAGTAGTCGCTGAGATAAATCTAGTCTGTCTTGGTCGCGAAGAGCCTCTTGATGCGCTAGCTCGGATTCGATTAACTGACGCCTGGAAGATACTCATTCCTCGGGGAAACATGAACTGTTCGATATCTCTTTACCTTTCTCGGTCGAAGTCAAACGTCTACCGAAAGACATAAATCGGATAATAGAGAGAGAAAGGAGAGGAAGAGAGAGAGGGGATACCTGTGAAGAGCAAAGAAGATAAATAAATGAGGGAGGAAGGAGACTATTTATAGGGGAGGAGAGCAAACACGCGTTCCAATGCGCAATAATTAGGTCTACGAGGCCTATTGGGCCCACGAAGCATCTAGAAACGCGTGAATCGGCCCGAAACTCTTCACCTCCCGATCGAACCGACCTCGCGAATCGAGATTAACCGCTTCGGTTAAAGATAAACCGAACCGGGTTACACCGAGTAACTTATTCTCCCGACCACCGTTATTCCACTTCACTAAACCCGACCACCGGCTATAGCGAACTGGGGGGGACTTATTGTAGGGGATATGATCAAATCCAACCCTCAAGGCCCGTCGAATAAGAGGCCCATGCCCATTACTCGGTTCGCACGAGCGAGAAAAACCTTTAGGCGCAACGCGACAAGGGAGTCCGTGCGAGCTTACGTCATCATCCGTACCGAGTAAGATGATGAGGCCCGCCGAGGAAGCCCATGGAGAGAAAGATACGGCCCATTAGGTTTTCCGTACAATAACCTATAAAAGCGAAGAAGTTCTGAACGGAAAGAGGATCCGAAAAGAGACTGACTAAGCGGCAACCAAATTAGGGTTTCTCTATAGCGTTGTTCTTAGATCTGTCCGTACAAACTTTGAGAGCTCCCGAGCATCATTGTTTCTTTTGTAACTTTCACTCTTCGATAAATAAAATCACTCTTCGCTTTCGTTGTCCGCTTATACCTTCGTAATAACCCACCGACGAGTTTCCGTCGATTATTCACTTGTTATCACCGAACTCGGTTCAAACAGTGCCTTCCGACATGTAATTACCACATGTGTTGCACCAAGCACGAACCGGAAGCATAAACATATTTTGTTGCTGGTTGTTAGGTTTCGGGAGACGAGGTTTTGGATCAAAATATGGCGAATAATATTTGTTTAGGACTTTGCGTTCTCCCATAATATCTTCAGAGCACACAGAACGAATGAATGAAGAGTACGAGGGTTTTGTAGTTATTGGATCGATGTCCCTTTAGATACCTATTTATAAGAAAACAGCTCTTGTCAACCCTGTGTTCCTTTTCTTTGTTTGTGTAAAACTAGCATCAATCTACTTTTTTTTTTTTAATTACTAGGGTAAACTCGCCCTACGGGCGGGCAATTAAATAAAATATTAATACAAATTTATTTAAATGTTTTAAATCATTTTAACTAAAAGTAGCACTGACATAAATTTCTAACAACAGTTTAACTATTCATTATTATACATTTAAAATTATAATTATTTTTCTTTAATATTTTATTATATTTTTAACTATAACAATAAGTACATAGATTTTCTTAAAATTACAGTCGAGTAAATTAAGTATATATTACAGTCGTTTGAATTAAATTAAGTATAGTGGATTTATTTTTACACAGTTAAATATTTTTTTATTAATGAAATTAAGTACATAGTGAAATTATTTTTGCGCAGTTAAATATTTTTTTATGAATTAAATTATTTTTACACTTTGTTTCTTAAAACTAATGATTTACATGATATAATAGAAATAACTTATTCGTTATAACTAAACTATTTAAGATACATAAAATAAAATGTTGTTTCTATTTATACATATACTTCTCCTCTGTTAGAATCTTATAGGTATTATTATATATCAACATTATTGATTAAATTTTGAAATATATATTACTGGCTAACTTATAAAATATAATCCTTATAATTATTTTCTTGTAAATAATTGGACTATATAGATTATATTTTATTGTTGAATAAAGTTATTTTTCATTTATTAGATATTTTTTTATATATACATAGTTAAATTATATAACTGGACTATTATAATTGATTAACATACATGTAAATGTAGATGATGAAGACATTTCTTTCTAAAAACAATTTGTGATGTTAGATAGATTATTGTTGAATAAAATTATTTCTTTTGTTTTTTTTTTAAATTCAAGGTAAGAGATTTTAGAGAAGACGCAAACTTTTGATAAGTATGCAGTTCAAGAATCTCAACAGCCATTTTGTATAGAGTTTTGCAGAGTTTTTTAATCATATTGTAGTTTATGTATAATACACATCATTTTCTGTTTATCAGAGGATTTATAAATTTAGAACACCAAATAAGAAATCCAAAAGTATATATTGTTCCCAAAGTCTTAAAAAAACATCACCAACCTTTCTATAAAATTATAAGAATACAGATAATAAAATATGAAAGACCAAAATAAGATTAGGCCGTGATCTAGAAGGTAGAAAATAATTACCACAAAAAAATAATACCTCGAGAAAATGTAATCTAGAAGGTAGAAAATAATTAACCAGAAAATGTAAGAATATCAATACTGCATGATCCCAAATATTTAAGCCCTATAATTTTCTCCTTTACCAACACTCTGCTTACATCCCACCAGAATCATAAAGATGTTTATATCAAAATTATCATGCGTGACACGTGTATCTGCTCTTATTCCGTCCCCACCGCATTTTGCTCCTTTCTTCATGCTTCTGGCGGGCACGCCCGATTAATCATTACCAATCTTATGTTCCTTCATGAATGTTGTTCTCATCAATACTGCAACAACATAAATTCTAATCACCAATTAAAGAATCAGTAAGAAGAAGAGATAATGAATGGTTTCCTCACCAGTATAATTGTCTTCGACCAAGTTGTTCTCAGAGGTTAGCTGCCCAGGATGGAAAAGCTCCCTTACGGACTTCACTGATAACAGTGGACTCGAAATCAATAAATAGAGCTCTGGGAACATATTTCAGGCACCAGTTTCGCAGACAAAGCTATTATCACGTTCTTCCCTAAACCAAAAAATGAACTTTCAAATCCACATAGAATAGAGAAATTCAGTACGAAAGTGATTCAAACCAATGGATTCCGTTGTATTTTTTAATTTTTTTGAGGGGTTTAGTTAGCAAAAGGAAAAGAAAAATTTTGCAGGGGAAAGTGTATTCTCACAGAGTGTAGTTGGTGCAATGGGAGGCAGATGTTTCTACCTCAGCGTTTTCTTTAAAAATTGAAGCTAGCTATCAGTCTCAGTGTACCGTCAAGGTCTTCCATGTTCCGGGCAAAGGTTCGTATAAATCTGAAAATGCCAAAATAAGGTTTTAGCTCAGGAAAAGGTAGAGGTTGAAAGGAAATCAATAGGTTGGTTCAACAAATCACAAAGGACCAAATTACAGGTAATTTTTTCAACATTTTATACAATGCTGAGTAAGTAAGATGTTCATGAAAAACTTGCATGCCTTGTGCGAAATATAAGATGCTCATGGAAAAACTCAATTCAGAATCATAAACCTCGTCTAGAGATTTCACTGCAGAAATCAAATTTATTGTTTTGTGTTAAGACTTTAATCTTCTTCACCAACTGGTCGGTTCTCTAATTTCTCAGGTACACTTAAAGAAGGAGAATAACCCTCAATTCGTGATGTTGTTTTATAGAGGAGTACTTGCAGGAAACCCATGACCTAAAAATTTGAAACACATATTTTGATGGTCGAAGCACTGCAGGATCTTTTGCTGCAGAAGCATATGAACAAAAAAGTTTAGAGATTCTCTTGACTTTCAACCATAAACAACAGTTGAAATCACTAACTAACTTGAAGAAAAACTAAAATAATTTTTTACTGAATGTATCAATCAACAATCTGAAACGGAACTTATAATAGATAGAGTACATGTCTCTTGGAATGGCGCCTTCTGCTGCTGAACTCTAGCGAAAAAACTGAACAAAACTGGGAATTAAGCAGCAACATCTCGACTTCCAATGATTTCGCCGCTGCGTCGGATATCGGACTTGAACAGTGGAGGAGCATCGTCTGAGAAGGAAAATCGCTGCGTTAGCTATTTTATGGATATAAGTTTACTGTCTTGTTTAGAGGGAATGAGAAGATAATTGTGATCGTAGCAGAGCTTACCCTTTTATAATCAAAAGTTCCACCGCCTCGCATGAAGATCACATTCAAGATAGATAGTGGGTAACGATTTAAGAATAACTTTAAGATGGAGAATCTGTAACAGCTGGTATAGAGCGCAAGGAAGAAGCTGAATCAACTTTCTAAGAACTCTGGTTCTGTTTCGACACTCAACGGCGGAGAACGATAGCTAATCGAAACGATGGACAAACCTGCGTTCACAATTAGAGAAACTCATTAATGGGCTTGCCGAATTGAACAAATTTAAGGCCCAAATCAAATAAAAAACACGTTTGCAGAAATTTTAATGAAACGCAGCGGATTTGTGTCTTTGGACACGTGGCACTCACAGGTTTCAGCAATTGATGACGTGTCCCTACCTTGAGTGAGTAAACATTACTTTATATATATAGATATTTCGAATATATTTAAGGAAATCATCCTAGGTTTTCTATACTTTAATACTTTTTAATTACTAAGTCTTATTAGTTTATTAGGTATGAACGCACGTGTTTTGACTAATGCTTAAATTTCTTGAAAAATATAAAAATGAAAAGGAAAATTCACAATTATAGAACTTTTGCATATATTGTGTGAAACTTATTCTGAGAAATAAAATGTGTTTTTCCTAAGTTTTGTTTGGTATTTATGTTCAGGTAATCATAGTGCATAATCAGTTATTACTAACCTTCTACTTAGTCTGCAGAAAAAGCCAGTCTCAAAATTCAAATCGAACCTAGCTCCACAGAAATATAAATCATAGTGAAATACAACGAATTAGAAAGTTGAATCTAGACAACTGAGTCAATAAATTTAATATTTGTATTAAATTTGTATGTTATTCTTCTTGTTCAAACATATTCTAATGTTTCCATGATCATTACCTTAATTTTTGTTCATTTATTGTTATCTATATGTACATTTCATTGTTTGGTCTATTCATCTTTGAAGTATTTCCAACCTCGTTTTATAAATTTTCCTATATTTTTTTTTAAAAATACAGACTTTATTATTGAAAAGAACATTTCAATTGTATGAATCTACTATAGAGTTTTTTCTACTTTTAAAGAGAATATAGTTTAATGATATTTTAATCTATATATTTAGAGACTAAAGTAGCATATCTCTATATTTTATTTTAAAAGTAAAGAAACTCTATTACAAAATAATACATTGGACAAATTCTACCTATAATTTGTCTATTTTAAGTGAAAAATATATAGATGAATATATAGGAGAGTTAGTAATGATCGTAGTTGTTTAGTAAATAGAAAACATTGGATAACCAACCTTTTTCTTGTAATTTTAGAGGTAATGAAACTACTAACACCTTTGATATTTCTTGATTATGTGAGTAGTTTTTTATGAATAGTATTGTAAAAGCTATATGAAAATAATTTTCTTTTTTAATAAATCATAATTTTCCTTTCTTAAGATACTGAACAAATAAAATTATAAAAAGAAAATTACTATCAGTTTTGGTTATTATTAATTTTTTAACACATGTCATAATATTAAAATATTTATTACTATGTGTCATGATCATATTAATTAGAAAATTTAAAAACCAAATTTTATATAATAAAAAATATTTAAAAGATTAAGTTTATGATCTTGTAAAAACAAAAATAACTCTCTAATCTCTATAATATTATTTGAGAAGTTAGTTTTCTACGTGTCGCACTCACGTTAACTCTCCCGATGGTTGATTACATAGATACCCTTAATGAATTTTTATATTTAAAGATTATTATTTTTATTTACTTTTTCCAAATAACATACATAATAAAAAGGAAACATTTATAAAATCTTAAAACAAATTTAAAAACGAAAAATATATGTATATAATATTATTTTATTAAAAAGGAAAGCTTACAAAATAGGAATATTTCCTTTAATATATAATTTAAATAACATAAAATATATTTTCAAAGTAATAAAGTACATATGTTCATGAACATCCAAAAATTTAACTGTTACACTTTATTTTCTAATATCTTTTATAAATCAACATATAATTTGATAAATATTATGAAATGCATGTATATTTAAGTGATAAATAAAACTAATTTGATTTGATTTCACTAAAATAAATTTAATTATACTCAGTTTTAATTAAAAAATATATTCAACTCAATATACTTATAATATGAATGACTCGACTAATCTAGCTTATATCCAAAACTAAAGATCTAACTACAAGAATATATAATTTATAATTATACTTTTATACATAGAAATTACAGGATGACTCAAAACATATTAAAATAAAAATAAAATATTAACCAATTGTAATTTAGTTCTTTTGTAAAAATTTCATATATGCATGAGACTTTAAATACATTTGAATCAAACACTTCAGCTTATAATACATTTTAAGTACAATATATATTAAGTTGTACATAGTCTAACTATAATATATTTACATCTCTAAGAAATAACCAACCTAAATGAAAATAAGAAAATTATTAAAAATTATTATATTTAGAATAAAAATATTATAGTTGAATTCGAAAAATAGATATTATCTAATATACCGAATTGATAACCAAATCGGCTACTAATTCGAAAAATAATCAACCTACTATAATATATCCAAAATCCTATGTCTAATTATAATAATATAATATTTATTAATATAAATTATACATATAAATTGATTAAAAGTTAAAACTAAATATTAATCAATTATTATAAAATTTTACTTTTATAACATATTCATACCCGTGCATGAACATGGGAGAATCACCTAGTAATTGTATATTTATAAGGAAAATCACTATTCAATATTTACAAGAAAAATCAAATATTATAATTACTTTTGTTCAAAGGGAAGTTGTTTATCTTAAATCAATCTCTAGTGATTTTTTAATTATTTTAAACTCATATATTTTACTTAACTTTAAAAATAAGGTTCTTTAAAAAAAAAGGGATACTACAATTAAATAAAATTACGATTTTATAATTATTTTAAACCAATACTTTTTTATTTAACTTTGCAAATAAGATTCTGTAAAAAGAAACAAGTTTTAAAAAAAAAATTATTTTTAATAGTTTTGACAGGAAAATACTATTAAATATTTATAATAAAATAGTTTTCTATCTCTCTAATAATTGTATATTTATAATTTCTAAATGAGATTGTAATTGTAATTTGTTACTTTTCACGTGGTATCTAACCATGAGTATGCAAAGTACATGGAAATGATATTTAGTTATTCTTCAACATCTGACATCCAAAAGAAAAAAAACACACAAAGATGTGAAAGAGCATGCAAAAAAACTCATTGTATATTTTTCTTGAATCTATAATTGTGTTTGGTGATAAAATATAAGAAGTCACAAAATATGAGATAGCTTGGTCATATATATGTTTAGGATTTGAACAAAGGAAAACTAACATTAAACACAAATTGTAGTTCTTTTTTATGTCTCATCTTTTTATGTTAGGATTTTAATAAAGAAAATTAACTTTTACAATTTTTTGGTTTAAGATTTAAAAAAGGATATCTACAATCAAATATTTTAATCCAATTATATTTTCTTTATGATTTTAGAAAAGGAAATTAGTATTAAATAATCATTTTTACAAATCGTTTTTTATTATAGGATTTTTAAAAACAAAAAATACTTTAGAAAATAAAATAATGTATTGAACAAATTTATTTTGGTATAGGATTTTTTTTTTTTTTAAATAAAATTACTATAACTTTTTTTTAAAAAATCGTTTTTATTAACTTGTTTAACACAGGTCATAATTTTGAAAAAATACAGTTTTTTGGTTTAAAATCGTTAAATAGGATAATTAATATCAATTTTTTATACAATTATCTTTTCTTTATGTTTTTAGAAAAAATAAAATTAGTATTAAAGAAATTTTTTTTTACAAATAATTGTCATATAGGATTCGTAAAAACGAAAATACTTTAGAAAATAAAATATATTGTACAAATCTTTTTGGTATAGGATTTTCTAAAACGAAAATTACCATAACTTTTTTTAAGGAAAAAAATGTTTTTAATAACTTATCTTAGTTTCTAATAATTTATCTTTTTAATATTAATCATGAGATATATTTTAACACAATTAACAATTTTAAAAGGAAAGTTATACAATTTTAAAAGGAAAACTATTATCAAATATTTTTCAACATTTTTTTTTTTATTATCTTGTAAAATATATTAACACATGTCACAATCTTAAATATATAATAGACATGTATCGTAATCCAGTTAATTAGTAACTTTGAAAAAAACAAGCTTTATATAATAAGATATCAAATATAACCATCAGATTTCATACTTAGAAAATATTTCCCAATTTCCAAATCTTAAACATCCTTACATATATCATTAATAAAAAAGTTTTTTACTTGATCAAATATCGTAGTATTTAACAGTTATACACCAATAAATTCCTAAAAGTATTTTAATTATTTATAAAAAAATAAGTTAAATGTCTTATTGAAACGGATTTAAAAAATATAAAAACAAAAAGAAAGTAGAATAGATAAATTGTTGGATGCTTTACAAAATTGACTCAAAACTGGAAGACAAACAAAAAAAAAATAACATTTTTTATTGGAATTTTGACTTGTCTTATTCACCCCGGAAGTTCTGAGTATTCACAAAAAATGCCATTACTTTTTTCGAAAATTGTATGTTACTCTATCAACCTCATCTTCATCATTTATTCACAAAAATTTCATTGCCATCAATTCACCCAATCACCCTAAACAACCAATATAAAGCTCTTAATGCATTAAAAATCGATTTTGAGTCATTCTATCTCATATCTTGTCCACAAAAACTATATATCTCTCAATTTCTCTGTGTATTTATCCCAAAAAAACTCAAGGTTTTTGATTCCAAAATTTTTAAGGTTCATATAGCCAATCAAGCTCATGATTCCAGGTCATTAATGATTGAGTAGCTGTCGTGGTGAAGTTGTGTGCGCTTGGGAAACTAATAAAAAAAATTTCTCTGTGGTTGAAGATATGAATCGATATGTTTCCCAGATATGTTCGCGCGAAGACTGACGTATAAGAGACAAAACTTATACGGAAGTATTATGGGCAAAGCATAGGTTAGTTTTACAATTAATTTTTTTGTGTTTTTTAGAGAAGACTTCTCCCGAAATTTTCAACTTCTCTTTGTTGACAAAAAAAAATCAAGAAGACTTCCCCTAAAATCCTCTCGGATAAACATGTTAGTTTTTCATTTGATCGAAATGCGTCAAAAATTTGACTTTCTACAGAAAACTTCTCTGTAAGTCTTCGAGTGGAAAACTTCCCTGGAAGTCTTCTTAACTTTTATCTTACGTTTAATTACGGTCGGAAAATTTACATGGAAACCTGCGTATGTTATTTTTGCAATTAAAACTTTAAACCTAAAACAGTATAAAATAACTTTTTATTCCGTGTTTCTGTTCAAACCTATGTTTTAAGTCCACATATTTTTCACTATCAACATCTTCACTTTTTTTCCGCCTGCAACTTGTTGTAGAAAAGGGTAAAAAATCGGTTGAAACTTGGAGTAAATTGTCATTGACTTAATAATGTCAAAATCATAGCTATATTATTCAATTTGATTCCAAAATTGGTTATTTGGCAAATTAACCTTTAGATATCATATGAAAAAGAATATGTTATGATAGTAATTTTAATTTTATTATATTTGTAAAGGTTTAAATTTTGATCTTAAAATAATGAATAAAATTGGAATTTTTATTTTTTGATGTCAAATGTATTTTATTTTGGATGTGTAAAAGGTAATTTTCCATTCAAACTGTAAAAATTATTTAAGGGTTTAATAAATTATAATATGTATTATAATGTTGGAATATAATTTAAAATAGTGTAGAAAAAAAAAGTTTATTAAAAAAATATTGTAAATGGTGTAATTTAAAATCTTAAGAAATTATAATATGTATTGTGTTAATTTAAAAGTTATATATATATATATACAATATATTCATAATACAGAGAATATATGTATTATAATGTGTCTATTTACCTAACTAATTGTATATATGTTAAGGTAAACATGAAAACGGTATTAAAAATTTGTTAGTTTAAAAAATTTATCTATTCTATATTGTGTTAGTTTTTATATCTTTTAAATATGTTTCACTAAGACATTTAAATTAATTATTATTTATAAATAAGATTAAAATATTTTTAGAATTTTATTGGTGTATTACTGTTAAATACTATGTTATTTGATCCAATAATTTTTTTTATTAATGATATATGTCAGTATGTTTAAGATTTGGTAATTGGGAAATATTTTCTAAATATGAAAATCTGATGGTTATAATTGATATAAACAAATAATATTTAGTAATTATAAAATAAAATAAAAGTATTAAACTATAGAAAATATAGGATGATTCTTTTTTAGATTTTCCTTAAAATAATTGAAAAAAAAAGAAGTAGATTGATGCAAGTTTTACACAAACAAAGAAAAGGTAACACGAGTTGACAAAAATAAAAAAAGGAAATACCAAGAGCTGTTTTCTTATAAATAGGTGTCTAAAGGAAGGGACATCGATCCAACAACTGCGAAACCCTTTCGTACATTCAATCGTTCTGTGTGCTCTGAAGATATTATGGGAGAACGCAAAGTCCTAAACAAGTATTATCCCCCAGATTTTGATCCAAAGAAGTTACCTCGTCTCCGGAAACCTAACAACCAGCAAAAGAAGATTAGGTTTATGCTTCCGGTTCGTATTCGGTGCAACACATGTGGTCATTACATGTCGGAAGGCACCAAATTCAATTGCCGTCAAGAAGAAGTCATCAACGAGACGTATCTAGGGATTAAAATCCACAGGTTCTACATCAAGTGCACCAACTGCTCAGCAGAGGTGACAATCAAAACCGATCCAAAGAAATCGGGTTATGTTGTCGAGTCAGGTGCTATTGGGCCTTATAATGGACTCGAGGAGGAGGAAGAGGAGAAGCATGAGGTAGCTGAAAACGCATTGGAGTCGTTAGAGAAGAGAACTATGGTTTCTAAAAGAGAGATTGATGTTACGGCTGCGCTTGATGAGATGAAGTCTATGAAGTCTAGAAGAGCGTCAGTGAGTGTAGACTCAATGCTTGAGGCTTTGAATAGAAGAAAAAAACAAGAAGAAGAGAACGTGGAGGAAGAATTGCTCATTAAGTCTATAAAGTTTGGTAAGCGGACTAGGATTGATGAAGAGAAAAAAGATGATGAGGTGCTTGATGAGATGAAGAAGAAGCCTAGGAGACGTCTTAATGGTACATCTCCTAGTCAATTCTCTTCAGTTCACATAATCTCGAAGAAGACTGCAAAGCTACCAGGGGGAATCGAATCTCTGTGTCACAACTATGGCACTGACAGCGATGAGGAGGAGTAGACTTGTTTTAACAGATTTTGCATAGATATTTTTTTTACACTTCTTAGTTTTTTTAAAGTTTTTTTTTATGGTTGAAGTGTATAAAATTGCAGGCATTCTTCTACATTTTAGCTCATCTCATTATAAACACTGAATAACCTCATCTTTGTAAAATTCTGTTTGAATATGTGATTTGGCTTTATGAACATTGTCGAAAGTATTGTATGTTAATGCAGATGAGTGAAAATAAAGTGTAGAAAGACAACTATTTAACGAGGTTAGTTTTTTTAAACTCTTCCCGATCATGTCTAAGTCAGATCCAGTAGAAAAATCAAATGCAACCAATTTGCAAACCTGTAATGTAGTATAACCTTCTTGATTTACCATCATATAGATTACGTGAACTCTTTAGGATAACTTAGATAGACTAGGTCACTTCTACAATAGCTTGTCTCATGCTGTCTTGTTCATGAAGATTTGACAGTGCACAAGTAATCTTGATGATAATGTGGCGGTTAATGAGCAGAGCTTTGTGTGTAAAGCTGGTTTCAAACTCTGAGAGAAGAATGAATGGTTTAGAATGTAAAACATTTAAGTTGAGACTTGATTATTTGAGTGTTTTAAGAGATGGACATTATGATTAGTATTCTGTGACTTCATGTATATTTATAATTTCTTTTATATTCTCTGTTTTGCTACTCTGATTCAACCTGCACTGTTACATGATAAATCCCACAGGTTTTTCTACACAAATTTCTAACATCAGAAACGATCTCTTTAGAACCAGATCCTGGTTCCGACAAGACATGGCACGACATTACAATTCTCTCAACTGTTATCTCCCCATACATGAAGATCATGAACAATCCTAACTCCATTGATACGCTTAAGCCCTCTCTCGAGTTTCTCTAGTTCCATTTCTCGTGGTTCACGCTCCATCAGTATCCAAAATATGTTGTTGAGCATTGGGAGAGTCGCAGCAAGAGCAAAGGCATAGAAAACAAGAGTACATCAAGTGCACCAACTGCTTGTCTGCTTGGCAGAGGTGACAATCAAAACCAATCCAAAGAACTCGGGTTATGTTGTCGAAGAAGACTGAAAAGCTACCATGTTGTCTAATACATCTTTTCTATATTTAAAAAAACAAAAAATTCTCTAAAACATCCTTAACTGAAAAAAAAAATTATTAATTAAAATAAATGTTTTTGAGTTCTTTTTTTAAAATTGAATAAATAAAATTTGGTTTAGTGGATAGTATGATTGGTAAATCTCCCAAAAAACGCAATTCTCTCAACCACATAATTAATGAGAAATCTTTATTTATTAAGGAAACATATAACAAGCCCATTTTTATTTTAGACATAACAGATAACAAGCATACATTACAAACTTAAGACACTGGATCACATCACTAAAGATGATTATTGTCTTAATACTTTTAAGCTGATCGGATTCTCTCTCCCATGTAATTCATGTGTTCAACATGCTTCTCTCTTGGAGGAATACAATCCTTGACAAACTCAACCTTCTCAAGATTCTTCACCCATCTCTTGTACTCTGGAAACTTCTCCTCCGTAACCACTTCCAGTCCCATTCCTTCCCAACCTCTCTCCAAACAAAACGGTATCAGACTTCCGGCGACTATGTCCAGGAATCCGACACTCTTACCACCGAAGAAATCTTTTCCAACAAGTTCCTTCTCAAGATTCATTATCAGCTCTCTTGTCTGCTCAGTAAGAACTTCTCTTCCTTTCTCATCTGCTCTTGCCATTGATCCAAACCCTGTTGATAAAATCTACAGTGTCCAAGAAAAAAAAGAAACAATAGTTTAGTAAAATTAATTCTCTGACTCCATTAAATATCATTAGCTTATTAAAATATTAAGATTCTTAAAGTTTTGGATAATTTAATAATCAAGAACGTATATACATACCTGTTCATCGACGAGTTTAGCCAAGAACCGAGCCTGAGCTCTCTCGTAAGGATCCTGAGGGAGAAATGGATTATGTTTCCAAGTCTCATCGATGTATTCAAGAATCACTAGTGACTCAAGAATGGTTTTGCCATTGTGGACAAGAACAGGGACCTTCTTGTGAATAGGGTTTAGAGCAAGAAGCAAAGGGCTTTTCTTCTCCAAAATCTCTTCAACGTATTCGTACGGTACGCCTTTGAGTTTGAGAGCCATCTCGATCCGACGGCTGAAAGGGCTCGCCCATATCCCCAAAAGCTTCACTTCTTCTTTCTCCGCCATTGGTTTTTTTCTTCTCTTTGTCTCTCTGTTTGTTGGAAATAATGTTTTTTTTGTGGACTCTTTAGTGCTTTTAACTTTGATTTATAGCCTCAGAGTGATGATTTTTCTGTGGAAGAAACGACGAGGTATTGTGCCGTTTTATGGCCGGCAATGATGTGGATTTGAAACATCTAGAGAATGCAAATTGATATTGACTTCTTCAGACCGATTTGATAAAGTTTCACATTGAGTTTTCCTATTTGGTACTTTAGAATTTTCTTGTAATGTAACTGTACTACTTTAGAATATTTTTTACCATATGCATGCATTTCGTCGCGCTTCTAGATGTAACTGTTGAGAAACCATAGCAAATTTCCCTTTTTCTATTCTTACTAATGATTCTGGGCGAATAATGTTGTTAAACTGTGCAAGAAAATCAAATATAAAACGTGGAAAATTATGTCTAAATGTATATGGTTATTTCTTACACCTATTGAATTGTTGCTGTTAAACAAGTATTGGGCTCAAATATACAGTGAGCTTAAAAGCAACTCTTGTTAATAACGTTTTTAAACTTGGACCAACCTAGAAGTTGGAGCAACCCAAATTTATATCCGGAGTCCAAACTCCAAATACATACTTGGCTTCATATTGAGTTCAGATTCTGAAAGCAGGTTAGAGACTGTAATCAAAGGATCTAAACAAACTGTAATTAGTGTACTTAGCATTTTTTCCTAAATTAATGTTTCACTTTATTTCTACTCAAATTTTATGATTTAATGATGGATAATCAAATATCAACAACAAAATTATTTATTGTTTTTTTTATTTCTTCTCATCAAATTTTAGAGATAATTTAGTAATAAAATTTAGGTTTAAGTCGCATGTGATGACGCCGACGGGGTCGGTGTGGCAAGTGAGATGAGACAGAGCCAGTCACAAGACTCACAAGTCATTTAAAGCAGAGAACACGCGTTTCGTGTTAGTTTCACTTTCTCAACTTATATCTGCGTGACGAAATAGATATGTTCACATTAACAAATAGTAAAATACTTATGAAAATAGATAGTTGCGACAAAAAGAAATTAAGACGGATTTTTTTTTTTTTTGAAACACATAGTAGCCTTTTCCTTCCATTATTTTTAACTACAGTGCAGATGAACACATTACTTACTTCATCTCTCTATTCCAATTTATGTGATATTTAAAGAAATCATTTTATTGCAAATAAGTAAGATTTTCGCTATTTTAAACAAAATTTAATGCCATTTTTCAATTTGTGACTAATTGAAAAATGCTGTATTTTCTATTAGTTGAATTAATTTTATAGAGTTGTACTTTTATGTAACAAAAACAAATTATATAAAATTTATATTTTTTTAGTTTTGTGCAAAAACTTTAAACATTAACTAAAATGTTCATGTGACTTTTATCTAACGAGGATATACAAATATATGTTACACAAACTAGGCCTGGCCATTTTACCCGGACCCGAAGACCCGAACCGGAACCGACCCGAAAATATCCGACCCGAACCCGACCCAAAAATTTATAAGTACTTATTGGGTCTAAATTTCTTTTAGCCGAATATACCAAGACCCGAAAAGAACCGACCTGAATAGATCCAGATCCGAAAAGAACCGATCCGAATAGACCCGACCCGATAAGAACCGATTTGTACCCAAGTTATAAACATGTATATCCAAAACTATTTTTTTGTGTTATGTTTTATATATCTATATTATTTTATAATTTAGTTGAAATATCTTTTGTTAACAATATTTATTATTATTTGTAACATTTTTAAGTAATATAAAGTTTTAAAATGTAAAATTTAGAGTTTAAAAATGTTTTCTTTAATTATTAATAGTTTTATTTAAGTTATTTTATAAAAATTTAGATATATATGAAAAATATTGACTGAATTTGAGTGAGTTTGGACATGTTATGCATTTTTTAGATTCTAAATACCCGGACCCGATATGGATCCAAAAATTACGGTATTTTACAGGTATTAGAATTATAGACCCGAACCGACCTAGACTCGGCAAGACCCGACCCGAAAAATCATAAGTACCCATATGGGTCTAAATTTCCAAGACCCGAAAGATCCGGACCCGACAGGACCCGACCCGAATCCGTCCCGAGGACCCGGATGCCCATGCCTTGTCACAAACTTATATGTGCCTTGCACCAATTTGAGCTGCTCTACAACTTTTTCACATAATCAGTCTATTCTTTTTTTGTGAAGAAGTACATTTTCCTCACGATTTCAATTTCTTTCAGATTCTTGATCCATTTAGTTAGTTCTGAAGTTTTATTCTTTGGGATAATCAGTTCTCGTACTTTACCAACCCCGGCTAGCCAAAATGAGATCAAGCTTTATGCGACTAAGTTCAATAGTCATTGTTGAATGGTGAGAAGCACAATCGGTGCCCTTCTCTGTGTATTGTGGTATCAATATATACTGGTACAAATGTATCTCGTGAATCAATCATAACAATTACAGAATATAGAGTTTCTTATTCTATCAGTCTCCGCAGTCGTAACGTAAGGTGGATGGACGCTGAAACTGGAACGGAAACTTGTGAAGAGTGGAGAAGGAAGTCCCTTTGTAAAGATGTATGCGTATTGATGAGCTGAGGGACATGTAGTACCCGAACTGTACTGACTGCAACACGTTCTCGAATGAAGTGGATGTCGATCTCTATGTGTTTGGTTCGCTGGTGTTGGACGGGGTTCATGGAGAGGTAGATCGCATTAATGTTGTTGCAGTAAACTATTGTTGCTGTTGATACTGGGTGATGAAGTTCAAGAAGAAGGTTTCTGAGCCAAATTGTTTCGGCGACAGCATCAGCAACACCCCAGTATTCAGCTTCAGCACTGGAACGCGAGACCGTAGGCTTGCGTTTTGATGACCAGGAGATGAGGTTTTCACCGAGGAAAACACAATATCCAGAAGCTGAATGACGTGTTGTTGTGCATCCAGCCCAATCGGTGTCTGAGTAGACAGTAACTTTGGAGATGTCTGTTGCTTTTAAGTGAATGTCGTGCGAGATTGTTCCTTTGATGTAGCGGAGTATGCGTTTTAAAGCATTTAAATGTGGCTCACGGGGTCGTGCATATGTAGACATATTTGTTGGACAGCATAAACGATATCTGGGCGCGTGAAAGAATGGAGATAGGGATGAGAGAAGGTTGTAGTAGAGGATGGAGATGAAGGTGTGTGAGTTTCAAGAGATTGGAAATGGAACGAGCTTTCATCAAAGATAACATGGTGAGAGATAATGATTCGTTTTGTTTAGATGTCTAAACAGCGATAGACACGATGGTTGGATGGATATCCAAGGAAAAGATACTTTGTTGAGCGAAGAGAAAGAAGAAGGAGATCAAAGAGGCGGCTATGTTTAGAGTGTAAGCTCTGATACCATGTTGAGCGGTGAGAAGCACAATCAGTGTCCTTCTCTGTGTATTGCGTTATCAATATATACTAGTACAAATGTATCTCGCGAATCAATCATAATAATTACAGAATATAGAGTTTCCTATTCTATCGGTCATATCGTCTTGCCACCAAAGAAATCTTTTACGGTCAAAGGGTAATGAGTTCCTGAATCTCCTCAATTTAAACATTTATTGCCTTATCTACTTTCACACCATACTCTAACAATGAATAGATTTAATCATTTTGGAATTGTGAACTTTCAATTTAAAACAAATTAACAATAAAGATTTATTCATTTTTTGTATATAGTTTAAGATAACTTTCAATTTTTAATATTAGACTATGTTTCTTCATTCGAAATGATCATCCTTTAAATTCAACTAGATTTTGATCCACGTTTTTTAAAGCATGATATGTTTTATTGTGAAAAATTTCACTAATAATTAACAAATATTTTGTTAATTTGAAAGAATTTGTGTATTTAAATATTTTTGCTTTTAAATCAATGTATTAATGTATATTGTTTGAGAACATGAATAGTATTATAAAGAAATGAATATTACTGATTTAATGTACTTTTAACTATAAAATAAAAATAAAAATATTTTTAATTTAAAAACTTACAAAATAAAGATTAGATCCAACACAAGGTTTATACTTATAGATTTAGTTTGTTCAGATAAATATCAACAATGCCAATTTTAGTCTGGATCAATAGGATCTATTTGGACTATTGTACGTGTAGATCAAAACCAAATATACAATCATCCTAAACAACGATAAAAATTTAACTCGATTAAATGTTGTTGTTATCTATATATATTGTAAGTCTGTAACCAAAAAATGAGAAATTTACTTCTAGAAGCACATTTCAAGTTTCCAATTACCTAAAAAGACACATTAGGTTTAGAAGATATTTTTTCTTATTGAATTGTCCAATTTATTCCCCAGCCATGTGCAAGTGTGTTTGGTTGGATTAAACCAAACGAGAACATTAAAAATAATTAGTTTGTTTCTTTTTTTCTTTTTTCTTCTTTTTCCAATTTATGTTCATTTTTATAAATTCTTAAATCAAGCAATCTCTCAAAAATTCTCTATTTACTCAGATCCAAAAATTGGGGTTCCTAAACTCACTAATCAAGAATCCAATCTTCTAATAATCTCTCGCCCTTAACTTGTTTTCTCTCTCCCTCTCTCTGTTTCATTTCTTTAATGATTTCTCATCGTTTGGTTTTGTGATAAAAATATTAGCCCTGCGAGTTTGGTTTTTCGAAACTGAACCGAACCAAACCGTCGGTTTTCGGTTAATCGAAAGTTTGAAAACAAATTCTGAAATTAACCGAAATTAAATTAGGTTCGGGTCGGTTCAGAATTCGGTTATTTCCGGTTTTCATTTTATTTCCGAAATTAATGGATTCTTTATAATATTTATGGAACCCCCCCCCCCTCCAATTTTTTCGGTTACACTCAGTTATTTTCGGTTAAATCGGGTATTTTCGATTTCTTCTGAAAAAATCCAAATTTATCAGTTAAAACAAACACAAAACCAACATATAATTGTTCATCTTTCTGCAATCTAACAAAAAAAAAAAAGAAAAAAGGTCCAACCTTCTAAATATATCTATTTGCAATACACACTTCAAAGAAACATAATTCATATAATTCCAGAAACGTCTCATAATGTCCAACAAAGCAGAAAGAGTAAACAAACAAAAATATAGGAAAGTAAAGGTCACCATGAGGCTCGCACTGAAACCTGCAACTTGTTGAAGTAAAAAAAATCAGTGAAGAAAACAGAACAATGCACAAAAAACACTAAATCGAATTAAGCAACAGAAGAACATTACCTCTAATTATATGATTTTCATGAAATTTTCAGAGTACCTACACAATGAAAAATAAAAACAGTAACAATCAGCATTGAGAATATATGAAATATTAAAGCAAGAAGCCAACAGATTACCTAGTGACTCCTGATTCAATTCCCTCTCTTAGTAGTTCATCATTATCTTCACAGCCTCACATCTATATAATAAGATGAAAAAACCAAGCCCAAGAGAAAGGGAGTATCAACCGACAAACACAAGACACTCATTAATTGACTAAACCTTCGACATTAACCCACCCTAAATTTCTAAATATCAAATTCATCCCAACTCATTATTCAAGACACTCTCACACTGATAACTGTTTCATCTTTCAAGCCAAATCATAACCCCATGATTGATTTCGACAAAAACCCATAACACCCAAACCAATCGCAAACTCAAACCCTATACTAAATATCGATAAACAAACCCTAAGAGACACTGTCAACTTAATAATCAATTCATCATTCGATCCAAAGCATAGACCCCTAACTGATTTCGACAAAAACCTTAACTCCCAAATTGATCGCAAACACGAAACTAAACCGATGAAGTACACAGAATTACATATGTGAGTGAAGAACCTACCTTGGGGTTGGAAATATGTGAGAATCAGACGAAGAAGAAGAGATTGCTAGGGTTTAGAACTGACGAAGCGAAGGCATGGGTTTGAGAGAGAGAGAGATCGACTGATTATGTTTCTTAGGTTGAGCCGACATATAAGGTTAATAAAAGGTATATATAGGTAGGTTAAATTTCGGTTAACCGATCGGATATCATGAATCGAACCAAACCGAGACACTATCCGAACATTTTTAAAATATCTTCCGATCGCTTTGTTCTTGATAACCGATCAATAACCGAATTCTACAATGTTTGGTTTGGTTTGGTTCGGTTCGGACAATTCGGTTCGGTTAAGAATCCCAGGCCTAAAAAATATCAAATTTATGATGTATATGGACGATGATGGATCTCTGTGATGGAGATGTATATAGATGAATCTATGTGCCGCCTCTGTCATCAACGCTGTGGCTTCAGTGGCGCATATCAAAGCCAGATTCTGAGATGAATCGAAAAGGGACACAACAAGTACTTTCGTCGTCGACACCGCAGTTTTAGTGGCGAGTGTCTTGGGCGAGGGAGGAAGAAGCTGGGGGAGAAGCATGAATGACGATGGCTAGCAATTTTAAACTCTGTTGTGGAGAGGATACGGGACAGATGTGACTGCTATGGATAGAGGATGTGTGGATGCGATCGGTGTGGACAACAGTTGTGTGGTTGTGGTCGCTATGGACATGGAGTTGGAGTTAAGGGTGAATTCGTCAGATAAGATATGGATAACAATGAAGATCCACTTCTAAGGCTTCCAAGCCGTAGTTTCAGTGACGTATGTCTTGAGAGATGGAGGAAGAAGCTGGAGGAAAGGACAAGTCTGAACTCTGGTGTGGAGAGGACGACACGACAAATGTGGCTGTTGTTGATAAAGGATGTGTGGATGTGATCGGTGTGGACGATAGTTGTGTGGATGTGGTCGCTGTGGACATAAAAGTTATGGTCAAAGGCGAATTGATAAGATAAGAGGTGGTCAGATGCGATATAGATAACAATGAAAATCCCATATGTGTCTTCCATATTTTGGGTATTTATGAGATTCATATAAAATGATAGTTTCTATATTTTGTAAAAGTTGTTGTTTCTTTTTGTTTTATACAATAAGATTTTGTTTATATACTCTTTTGTTTAAAAAACCAGAATAATGATCTATTAGTAAAATTGTCAAACTAAATTATAAAACTTCAAAATTGTCAAATCTTTTTCCAAAATATTTACATAAACTTTTTTACCAAAAATATGCATCTACAAAAAGATTATCCACTAAATTAATAATAATATTTTTAATCAAAAAATAATATGTATACATATGGATACCAAAATGAAAAGAAAAGAATATATTACTTTATACATATATATTTATATATTTTTCTATATTCAAAATATGAAATAATGATGCATAGAAATATTGGGAGCATACATTTTGTTTTTAAATGAAGAAATCCAAAGAAAGAAAAAATTGCACATCTCTCCACTTATTTGATTGTCCTCTTAAACCAACTAACATTTACATTGAGGTAAAGTCTTTTTCCTCCAAAAAAAGACAGCTGTACATATAGTGTGTATCAACTTAACAATGTATCTTTCAACGCAAAAACAAGTCGGAATGTGATCTTATATGTAAGTCTCTCCCAAAAAAGCCATAGATTACATATTCTGAAATAACTATAAAAATCTTATGAATACTATAGAGACATCTTAATTCTATATAAAACCTCCAAGTGGATGGAAGTGTCTATCAATTACCCACTTTATATCTTACAAATCAAAATACAAACATATAAAATATTGTCATATATAAACTATCATTATCACACAAGTGTCCACTACAAGTACGGGGCTACACCTCACTTTTATTTGAAAAGCTTAAAGAACACAGCCATACAAGCAGAAATAGTAAATATTTCTGAAATAAGATGATTTTTGTCGTCTAGGCTGATCTGTATCGCTCTGAAACTTTCATCATGTGCTCAATTTGTTTCTCTCTATCAGGTATACATTCCCTCACGCTCTCAATATCTTTCAGATTTTTGATCCATCTGTTTAGCTCTGGAAACTTTTCCTCTGGAATCACATCTATTCTCATACCTTCCCAAAGCTGAGCCAAACAAAACGGGATTATACTTCCTGCGACCATGTCCACAAATCCGATTGTCTTGCCACCGAAGTAATTTTTTCCAGTGACTTCCTTCTCAAGAAACGCAAACATTTCTCGAGCCTCTTCAATAGCAACATCTCTACCCTTCTCTGCTTTTACTAGGGACCTGAATCCTACAGTTAGAATCTGCAAGATCAAAAACAAAATGTTATTTTACCTTTTATAGAATGTTGATTCTCAAATCTTGTATTATTTAAATTACAATACATATTATAAATTAGCATATATTTTGTTGGATATACCTGCTCATCGACGAATTTGGCCCAGAAACGAGCCATGGCTTTCTCATAGGGATCTAGAGGTAGAATTGGATTGTTCTTCCATGTTTGGTCGATGTATTCGAGGATTAGATGTGACTCGGGTAATATTTTATCGTTGTGGACAAGAACAGGAACCTTCTTGTGAACAGGGTTTAGCTCAAGAAGCAAAGGACTCTTGTTGGGCAAGGCTTCCTCCAAGTATTCGTATGGTATGTTTTTGAGTTTGAGAGCCATCTCGACCCTGCGACTGAAAGGGCTTGCCCAGCACCCTAGAAGCTTTACTTTTCCCTCCGCAGCCATTCGATCTCTCTGGTTTTACTCCTGTTTCTTTAGTAATGTAACTCCTCTATTTTTCTTTCGATAGTTTCTGTTTTGTTCACTTGACTGATTACTAATGTAATCTTTATAAATAAATAAAAGATATCTTGAGCAAAAAACCAGAAAAGAGTATATCTTGTACAGCAAACAAGGGATTATTTAAACGTAAGGACGTCATTGCTAACGTAACTCCTGTGATTATTTTAATAAAATGTATGACACTTAGCGTTTCTAATCTTCAGACAGATAGAAATTAAGAGCCATTATATATTTAAATGTATATTAATCATAGTGTACCTTGATTTTCTTACCTGCTTAAAGTACTAGTTTGTCTTTAACTGTGTTGTATGGAAACTAGGTTGAAAATTCGTTTTACGTTTCGAAAACGTTTTAGAATCAGAATCTCTTAGAACCCCGCATAATTTATTAGAAATTCAGTTTCTTAAAATTTTTACTTTGGAAACTTACGTTTTTATTTGAAAACTCGCAATTATGTTTTGGAAACACTTCATAAACTTTTTTTATTTTAGAATTTTGTTTATAAATAATTAATAAATATAAGAATCAATTTATTGTTTTAAATAAGTTCAAAAACAAACTAATTGAAAGAGCATAAGCAGAAGATTTGGTATTATAATCTTCGTTTTCTATCTAGTCGTAGTCTTGCATACAAATATGGTCCCAATCATATGTGAGATGTTAGAGGTGATCAATTTGTTTCACTAGATGAGATTAATAGAAACTTGAAATTGAGGATCTTTTCTTGATAAACTTGAGTTGGAAGCGGTAAAATAAAATTAAAAATGATCAGATATGATTTTTATCTTTCATCAACCTATTTAATATTTAAATATTAAATTTTTGTTATTTTGAAATTTTATTTGATTTTGATGTTTAATAATGACTATTTTATTTTTCGTATGATTATATAGAAGGTCTATTGATTTATTTGTATTCTTAAATACACTAAACATAATTGAAATTGAATTCACATATTAATAAATTATATGTATATATATGTTTACATATTTATAGATGTTTTCAAAACGTTTCCTAAACAAAAAAAAAATTAAAAATAAAGTATTCACGTTTCAAAACGTTTCGTTTCTGGTATCCATTTCTGACTCCATGTAACCTAGATCTTTATTTTGTTGTAAACTTGAGAAAAGATTTAATGCAAATCTGAGTTTGTAATGCCAGTATGCCAAACCTAAAATTTACCAATACAAAGCACCGGTGGTCTAGTGGTAGAATAGTACCCTGCCACGGTACAGACCCGGGGTCGATTACCTGCTGGTGCAGTTAGAGCAATGATGATATTAGGCTAAAGCGATGGTTGGGTCCATCGTATTCCTCTGATCAATCAGATGAGATTTGCCACACCCTGAGCTCTTTTCTTTTTTTGTCTTTTCTTTTTTCATACAAAAAAAAAAAAGTAAAGTACCAACACGCTTCAATTGGTAAAATACCGTATCGCGTACAAAAACTTGGGGTTACAAAAAAAATACAGGAAAGCTCTACAGATTACATTACTGTTACATACAACATTTTCTTAGTGTTGAGTAAAATTCAAAAACAAGATAAACAATAAACCAGGTGAGAGTGAGACAGCGCGCGGTTGGTCTAGGTCAGGAATTAAATCCTCTCAAATAAGAAATTTATCTTATCAATCCACCTAGCCAACATTAGATAACTTACAAAAAGCAAAAAGTGAAGATAACTCGAATTTGCTTAGACATGGTTTGTGTGGTCGGGTAAAAAATGTGAAGATTGTCTTCTGACATGGCTTGGAGTTTTGACTTAGATCCTCTAGAGGCTCTAGCTTACTATAAGCACAGTTTATTATTGCCGAACTTCCTAACGCAAATCACACAAAGTGTAACACGGGGTATAATTACAAGAAAGTACTTACATCTATATCAAATACCCAAACTATAAAGAAAAGTAAAAAGTTCACTATTCTAAGCGAACACATAAAAATGCAGGTTGCAAAACATCTCAGGTCCACTATACTCATTTTTAATGCTGACGCTGGTGAGGACATATCAGTCTGGTCATTTGCCATCCTGATACCCAGTACCAGTAGGATGGTAATTTTCTGCGTACGGTCGTGGCATAACTTGTCGAAAAACCAGATAAATGATTTAGTTAAGATACTAGGATGATAATGAGATGATGTTTAAGATTTGATTTTTCATAGTACACTAGAGAAAGTTCATAATCAGACAGATTTAAGCCCAAGTTATTTATTTAATTATTCCATATCAAACAGGTACATCACCTCCAAACTCATAAGCAGACGACTCTTAGAACTAGAAAGACCACAAGACAAACAAAAGATAAAACGCTTTGTACGAAAAACTCAAACCAGAGGATCCTTGAAACTCAAATCAGCCAGAGATCTGAATAGACTTGACATCAGCCTTCTTCGTCTCCGCCTTAGGCACCGTCACAGTCAAAACACCATTCTCCATCGCAGCCTTAACCTGATCCATCTTCACATTCTCAGGAAGCCTAAACTTCCTCGTGAACTGCCCGCTCGACCTCTCAACCCGGTGCCACGTGTCGTTCTTATCCTCTTTCTCCACGTGTCTCTCTCCGCTGATCTTCAACACGCTATCATCCTCTATCTCCACCTTCACCTCCTCCTTCTTAAGTCCAGGCAAGTCCGCTTTGAACACGTGCGCCTCGGGAGACTCCCTCCAGTCCACACGTGCGTTCACAATAGCAGAGTTTTCTTGGGAAAACGAGGAAGCTGAGGGGAAGTCTTTGAACGGATCCCAAACATCGAGAGAGAAGGGATCGAAGAAGCTGTTGCCGCCACGTCTGTTGTTACCGAAGAAGCTCGGAATCATCGACATTTTAAGTTAATTTTTTTTTCAAAGTTGCTGGTTTTTCTTGAATTTGATTCTTACTCTTGAGAAAACAGAGAAGGTCGAGGAATCTATTTATAGGAACCGAACGAAATATCTCGACTTCTCGAAATTGTTCCCCACTTCCACTGATTCTCTCCAACTTATTAGAAGCATCTAGAAGTCTCAAGACAAAAAAAAAATATCAGGAGAATCTGGAAAGTTTGTTTCACGGGCTTTTATGGACTTACTAAATAAGACAATTATGGGCTATATTAGATAGAACTAGGCCCTGTCTTAGTTCTCAGATTATAGTTTGACATAAGAGCGTCCACATCAATGAATCAATGAACCCCTCTGGGGTTCATTGAATCAATTTTTTATTATCAAAATTTTTCTGTTTTCTTTTTGATTTTCTTTTTTTTTAAAAAAAATATCTAAACCAATTTCGGACCGTCACGTGGTGAACCTCAGGAGAGAGGGATTCACCCGAGAGAACTTTAGGAGAGAGGGATTCATAGGTTTTTGTTATTTTATTATTTTTTTTTTTGATTTCCGTGTGAACTCCCCCCATAAACCCTCAATGGGGGTGCTCTAAGTACCCGTTCTAATCTAACGTGGTGTTGAGCTTTTTGAAATTTTCTTTTCTAATGAGAAATTAATTAGTTGCTTGGTTCGAAGTTTGAACTTTGGAACCGAGTTGATCTTTTATCTAAAACCCAAAAAAGATGATCATTACTGTAACCAAGTGATTCTTTGAAACTGAACCAATATAACCAACAAGGTATGACTCGTATGCATGAGTGAACTGATGAGTGGTTTATGTAAAAACTGATTATATCGTTTTGTTAAGATTGATAACTGTAATCATTACACAACTTAAACATTCTGTGAAATAATTTAACGACGAAACTAATTTAAAACTTGACCAATCTATATAATAATGGGGCAGTTTGATCTCTTCAAAGTCTGTCATGTCAGTGTCTTGTGTGGGCCACACCTTTGATTTGCTCAAATTTGTGTTGTTTTATTTGTCTCGCCTGCCGTTTTTGTTATCTTATGTCCCTGTGTGCCGTTTTTATGTTTTGTGTCCGGGACTCTTCCCATTCCGGCGAGTCGCTTCTTCAAACTCGATCTCTTCGACTCCTCTCCCAATTTTTTTCTGTAAAGCCCTAATTAAGTTCTCCTTTCTTGTCTCCGCCTCTTTTTCATGAGAAGTTTCCTCCTTTATTCTCGTAAGGACTCTCCTAGGTTCCATCTTTGAGGGTGCATACCCTAACTTTACAATCACATGAGAGTTCATCGACAATCAAAAGATTAGTTACGAGATTTCTTCAATTCCATAAAAATGCAGAACATATTGAGCTCGGCTCCATCGCTAGAAGCGATACTAGAATGGCTCCAGAAGAAAATGGGATACCGTAGCAAATCCCACGTGCCTTCTATTGATTCCATAAGGAAGATCTGTAGAGGGAATATGATACCAGTTTCGGGGGGGGGGGGGTTGATTAACCGAGTGAAGTTAGAGAAGACTGTTCAGAACATTAGGCGTAACATCATTGTCCATGGAAGTAGTAGTATTAGTGGCAGTGATGTTAATGTGAATCCAGTGAAGGAGGAGAGTAAGGTTAAAGGGAGGAGGAAAGATAAGGCCTTGGCTGGGTAGACTTGAGTGGTGTTGAAAGCAAAGAGGCTGCATTGCGTGAAAGAGAAGTGGCTGTGAAAGAGGTGTAGAGGTTGAGGAATCTTGTGAGGAGGCAAAAGAAGGATCTTAAAGCGAGGATGTTAAAGGTCTCTAGAGAGGAAGCTGGAAGGAAGAGGAAGCTGGAAGGAGGAGGAAGCTGAAAGGAAGAGGATGCTTGATGAGAGAGCTAATTACAGGTTTTGATTTAGCCACCATTGTGCTAAAGTATTGGTGTTTGGTTATGTATCTTAGAGTTTTTGAATCATTCTGTGAGATTTTATTCTTTTTTTCAGGCATAAGCAAGTAATGCTTGAAGGTTATGATCAGCAATGTGATGAAACATCAAGAATATTTGCGGAGTATCACAAAAGGCTACAAATTTATGTGAATAAAGCGAGGGCTGCACAGAGGTCGAGTTTAGATTATTTGGTGATTTATCGAGAAGAATCAAAGCAAGTTAATGTACGAAAACATGGAAACACAATCACACCGTGATTACCATGGTGAGTATAGAGGAAGGGGGCAAGGAGGATGAGGATAGTACAAAGAAAAGGGACGCGGTGGCAGATCTTACTAGGATAGCAGAGATCCAACAAGGGTCATATGCTTTAGATGCGATAAGAGGGGCCACTTCGCAGCAACCTGTCCCAACAGACTACTTAAGTTGTAGGAGACACAAGAGATCAAAGAAGATGATACACAAGAAGCTGATGGCTTAATGATGAATGAAGTAGTATATCTTAATGAAACAAACGTACAACAAAAGGTATTTGAGTCAAGTATGGATGGTGATAAGATTTGGTATCTCGATAATGGCGCCAGTAATCATATGACTGGAAACAAAAACTATTTCAAAAGTATCGATGAGACCATTACATGGAAGGTAAGGTTTGGAGATGACACAAGAATCAACATTGAAGGCAAAGGTTCCATCTTGTTTATCACACAAACCAGGGAGAAAAAACTACTATCCAGCGTCTACATACCAAATCTAAGAAGCAATATAATCAGTCTTGGCCAAGCGACGGATTCGGATTGTGATGTAAGAATGCGAGAAGACTACCTTACGCTGCATGATAGACACAAAAACTTGATTGTGAAAGCAATTAGATAGAAAAAGCCGACTCTACAAGGTTCTTATGGAAGTAGGTCATACAAAGTGTTTACAACTAGAGGTGCAGAACGAGTCCACAATATGGCATGCGAGTTTAGGTCATATTAGCTTTGACTCAATGAAGTTAATGATACAAAAGGAGCTAGTTCTAGGTATACCAAAGATCGAAGTGGAGAAGGAAACATGCGAAACTTGTTTATTAAGGAAACAAACACGTCAAGTCTTCCCAGAGGCAACCACTTATCGAGCTAAAGAGAACCTAGAACTCATTCACGGTGATATGTGTGGGCCAATCACACCGCCTACAGCAGCTGGGAATAAATACATATTTGTGCTTGTCGGCGATCATTCACGGTATATGTGGACAATGCTTCTGAAAGAAAACAGTGATGCGATTAAAAGGTTCAAAAGCTTCAAAGAAACGGTGGAACAAGAGACGAAGACGAGTATCAAGACGTTTCGAACGAACAGAGGTGGTGAGTTCACCTCTACGGAGTTTACAGATTTCTGTGCGAATGCATGAATTCAGCGACACATAATGGCTCCCTACACTCCTCAACAAAACGGAGTGGTAGAGCGACGCAATATAACCTTAATGGAGATGATGAGGAGTATTCTAAAGAACATGAGTATGCCAAATTATATGTGGGGTGAGACTATAAGACACACTACATATCTCATTAATAAGGTGGTCACAAGGAGTCTAAACGAGCAAACTCCTTACGAAGCATTCAAAGGTCAAAAGCCAAGTGTAAAACATCTAAAAGTTTTTGGATGTCTTGGATATGCAAAGGTTGATGCACCACATTTGCGAAAACTTGATGATAGATCAAAGACCCTTCTGCATCTCGGAACGGAACCTGGCTCCAAAGCATACATGTTACTTGATCCTACAAGTAGAAAGATAGTAGTTTCAAGGGATGTTGTGTTTGGCGAGCATAAAACCTGGAAGTGGAATAGTTCTACTTCAGAAATTGAGAAAACATGGGAGTTTACAATCAAACTCAGTACTTTTGGGAACCAAGGCGTGCTAGACATTGTAACTGAAGAAAAAACAGGGGAACACAATGATCACAATATCCCACGAGATGAAGAAGCAACCAACAGTACAAACGGGAAACAAGAACTTGAAGATGTGATCGCAGAAGACTCAAATCTCAGACGATCAACAAGAACCACCAGACCACCAAATTACTTAAGTGGTTACTTATGTCTAGCGGAAGTCAAAGGTGAACGTCTTCTTTTAGTTATAAACGAAGAACCATATGACTTTGGGGAAGTGATGAAAGAGAAGGTGTGGAAAGACGCTTGTGAAGATGAAATATCATCTATTATTAAGAATAAAACATGGGACTTGGTGGATCTATCCAAAGAAACAAAGTCAATAGGATTCAAGTGGATATTTAAGGTAAAACGCAACTCAGATGGGACTATAAACAAGTACAAATCAAGATTAGTAGTAAAGGGATATATCTAAAGACACGGTATTGATTTTGAGGAAGTCTTCGCACCAGTAGCTTGTATAAAGACTGTTAGACTCATCATAGCCATCACAGCCAGCAAAAGATGGGAAATATATCACTTGGATGTCAAGACGATTTTTCTCCATAGAGATTTGAAAGAAGATGTATATGTTAAGCAACGAGAAGGCTCTGTGGTCAGTGAAAACTAAACAAAGTTCTCAAGGATCTTGGTTTCACAAAGTGCTGAGTACTATCTGGCAAAATATGTCCAGAAACCAGACCAGCCTCTACTACATCAGTGATAGTATGATATAAGCTAAGATGATGTTTAAGATTTAATTATTCATTAGTACACTGTTTTTCCAATAGAAAAGTTCATAATCAGACAAATTTCAAACCAAGTTATTTATTTATTTTTTTTTTTGGTCAAAACCAAGTTATTTATTTAATTATTCCATATCGAACACGTACATCATCTCCAAACTCATAAGAACATGACTCAGTGATACCACTACCAGAACTAGAACATGACCACAAGACACACAAAAGATGAAACGCTTTACACGAAACCGGACTAGAATATAACGGAACTCAAATTAGCCGGAGATTTGAATAGACTTGACATCAGCCTTCTTCGTCTCCGCCTTTGGCACCGTCACAGTCAGAACACCATTCTCCATCGCAGCCTTAACCTGATCCATCTTCACATTCTCAGGAAGCCTAAACTTCCTCGTGAACTGCCCGCTCGACCTCTCCACACGGTGCCACGTGTCGTTCTTATCCTCTTTCTCCACGTGTCTCTGACCACTTATCTTCAACACGCTATCATCCTCTATCTCCACTTTCACTTCCTCCTTCTTAAGTCCAGGCAAGTCGGCCTTAAACACGTGCGCCTCAGGTGTCTCCCTCCAGTCCACACGTGCGTTCACAATCGCAGAGTTCTCCCGAGAGAAGGAGGAAGATGATGGAAAGTCCTTGAACGGATCCCAAACGTCAAGAGAGAAAGGATCGAAGAAGCTGTTGCTTCCACGTCTGTTGTTACCAAAGAAGCTCGGAATCATCGACATTTTCGATCGCTGTTACAAGAAGTAGATTGCTGGAATCGATTGCTTTGTTCTCTTAACTGATAATTTTTTCAACTTCTGAGAGATCAGTGAGCATCGAAGAATCTATTTATAGGAACATATAGAAATCTCTGGAGCGTACACGAAAACGAAACATCTGGAGGCTACAATGCAAAAGATGTGTGAATCCAGAAACTTCCAGTAGGTCCGCGGAGGAATACAAGTTTCTTTCGTTCTTTTTCGTGTCTTAGCCTTAATGGGCCTTAATGGGCTTTATTAGTAAGTCTACACTGGGCTTAATCGAACTTGTCGGTTATTATGAATTATGATAATTCTTTGGTCTAAAAGAAGCAGCTGGAAATCCAAGGGTGGGTAGAGAGAGAGAGAGAGAGATCCAGCAAGAGTGGGGTCAAAATGTGTGACGAAACTCCCGCGTCCGTTAAAGAATCTCCATCGTACGATTCTTCCTTTTTTACTAAATCCGTCGGCCACCAAAAAGATGATCTCTCTCTCTCTCTCTCTTTTCTTTTTTCCCCTAAATTAAAAGAATTAGTAATTAACTACTCCACTAAAATCTCTACACTCTCTACTTGTCCCCCCTCCTTTCTCTCTCTATCTACAACAACAACAACAAAGAAACAATCTTTCTCTCTCTCTTTAGTTACTCTCTACGCTTTTAAGCGCTTCGTAGGTGATAGGGTCAGCATCGTCGGCGCGATTCCCGGTTCCTGATTTCACGGGTGATTAGGGATCTGTTTCTCCCCTCCTCGTAATTGCTGTTACTCACCCCCCTGATTAGTTCCATGGCTGCTTCCTCTGGTTTACACTGATTCTGACCAGGTACGGATTCGATTTTTTCCTCTTGTCTCCCACACTCCCAATTACTTCCTTTTTTTTGTAAGACCCAATGAATGTTTTAGGACAAATGTTTGTAATCTCAATGTTATCTTATGAGTTAAGTGTGAAAAATGGGTTCTTCGATCTTGTCACTTAGGCCTCTTTAGTCACTTCCTGTCTTGTCTTTTTTTTTGTACTGGTAAAGTTGGAAGCTTTAAGAAGAATCTCTTCAAGAAATATGTAATGTAGGTTTGTCTTTTGTACTCAGCTTTATCTTGTAGTCAGATCTCATGGTCATTAGCTGTTTCCATCTCATCATTTTTTTGTTGTTGATTCTTCTGTGAAGTTTTGGTTTACACTCTCTCTGTGTGTGTGGATAAGATTGTAAAATTTTGTATGGACAGGAAACCCTCCAGAGCATTGTTAAGGTTCTTCAGCTGAATCGGAGACTTTAAGGAATGATCTGAGTGAATAAACGTTACAAATGGAGTCTCGTTTTGAGCTTAAGAAGGGTTCAAGTGATAGACCACCTCCCTTTGTACCTGCTGAGAAGAAGGAAACCCAAAAATCATATCTACCTGCTAAGTTCAGAGACGAAAAACGCGCCTTATCTTACTCCGATTTCCACCGAGAGATCACCAAAAAGGTTGAAGACGTATGTCCCAAACGCCTGGAGAATCGACTCAAGTCACGGATAGGTAGAACCGCTTCGGGTGAAAGAGACCTTGTGAAGTACAAGTCCTATGTGCCCAGTTATGTTAAGAAATGTGACAAGCCTGAAGTTAGAGACGTTAAAGCTGGTTCAGGTGATGTAAGGATTAGACAGATTGATAATAATAAGCATACAAGGTCTTCCTTGTCCAACACAAGCACATCTTCATCGCTTTGGACTGATGAATCATCCACTGATTCCAGCAAAGGTCTGTGTGGTTCTCCTTTCCGCAAAAGGATTAATCACCCTCCTCTGCAGTATTATCTCATGTCATCTAAGCCAGGAGATTGCTCTCAAGACTCCGAGCAGCCGCCTCTAGATAATGGTCAAGGGGATGCCACTAAAAGAGATGTTGTGCAGTTTCATCAAAGCCCACGTGGAACTGGTTTCTTACAGAATGAGAAGAAAGATTCTGATGTTAAGATTGTTCCTAAAACCAGAACTTTCTTGAGTCCATCAAAGCCTGAGAGTCCTTCTTCAGCCACGAGGGTGATATCAAGGAATCTAGCCGATGATTTTAAAAAGAAAGGAGAGAAGCTGGATGAGAGAATCCGAAACCCTCGTGTTCATGACATGTTTGGTAAAGAAAAGCCTGCTGCTGCTGTGTTTGTACCAGGGATTGTTTCTCAGAAACAGATTCTCGGTTTGTCCAAATTCTATGACTCAAAAGTGTTGCTAGCTGAGCGAGTAGCAGAAGCTAATAGAAAGGGGTTCCCAGAGAGGTTAACGTATGGACAAGTTTCAGTTCTGGACTCTGATCTAGGCCATTTCCGACGTGAAGCTGATAATGGAAGTAAGCCGTTTCTAAAGCGTATCAACTTCTTGAGTGCAGAGAAAAACAGATCAAGCTCAGCTCCACGATCAAGAAAGTCTGAATCTAGTCCCTCCAGGAGCAGGACTTTAGACAGAAGGTCAATAGAAACACTGCACAAACAGTCAGATCAGAAGCCAGTTAAAGTTGTACAAGAAAGAGCAAGGAGCATTTCACCGTTTCGCCGACTCAGCTTCAGCATTGGGAAGTCAAGCAAAAACTCCAACACCGGAGACGCTCAGACTCCTTCTCACATAAGCACAGCTAATTTAGACAATCGTTCTACGTCTTCTCTCAGTGAAAGCTCGTCTTTGGATAGCACTAGTGCAGCAAACAGAGGCAGGTCTAGTCCCTTGAGAAGGTTGCTTGACCCGCTGATAAGACCAAAATCAAGCTATGCTTGTAGGTCTCCTGAGCCATCACTAAAGGGTGCACAGAAGCATATTCTTTCTGACAATCAATCATCTCCTTCAAGCCCTCTGTCAAGAAACGGGAAATCTTCAACTACTGTTCAAGCTCTTTTTCGTGTGACGTCTAAGAATGATCAGCCACTCTTCACTTTCGCGGTCGACAAGGAACAGAGTATTACAGCAGCCACAATAAGAAAGCAGATGATTCCTGAAAAGGAAGAATGTGGGCATAAGTACACGTTTTTCACTGTTCAGGAAGTGCAGAAGAAAAATGGAAAATGGATGAACCATAGTAGGAAGGTACAAGGGCAAGAGTACACATCCAACATTGTAGCTCAGATGAGAGTCTCGGGTTCTGTTGATAACTTCTTAACCAGAGAATATGTACTCTTCGCATCCGAGTCACAGCAGCAGCGGGCTAATGATCTAGCTGCCATGGTGATCAAGATCCCGACCTCAACCACAAATGGAGATTACTTTGCAGACGTTAACACAACAGTGGTGCTTCCTAGTGGGATTCACAGTCTCCCACACAAAGGAGGGCCTTCCTCGCTGATCCAAAGATGGAAATCAGGTGGTTCATGTGACTGTGGAGGTTGGGACATGGGCTGCAACCTTAAAATCCTCACTAATGAATCTAACAAACCAGAAAACCTCTCTGCCTCCACTTCAGATGCCTTCAAGCTTTTCTGTCAGGTTTATAAATCATCACAAAAACTGTGAATGCATATTAAATGTGAAACTCATTAATCTGTGCTTTCTTCTTTTTGCTTGCAGGGAGGATTACATGATAGTAACAACCAACCATTCTTGAGTTTCACTCCATACAGAGAAGGTGTTTACGCTGTTGAGTACAATACATCACTCTCACTCTTACAAGCATTCTCCACATGTATAGCTGTCAACGAAGGACGGAACCTGTTAAAGACAGTGGAACCAAACACTTCGCGTGAGGTGTCATCGAACGAAAGGTTGAAGACATGTTCAGGTCCTATTGAAGGTGAGGCTCCGGGAAAGTATGTCTCACACCCACCTGTGTCTCCTGTTGGGAGGGTTTAACTAGTTACTTGCTTCTCTAAATAATCGGCTTATATATATATAAATATTGTTAGTCTATGATGGGTTCGTATTTTCTATGTAATTACCGTGTGGGAGTAGTTTACGTTATATAGATCATTTTGTGAAACCTGTTTTAATTGAATGAACATCCATCCATTATTAATATTTAAGCAAATAAAACCACTTGTTTAGTTTATTCTTTTACTTTGTTGATCAAAACCTTCAGGTGGAGCCCTATCTAATTTAGCTTTTGTTTCAGTTTCTTATCATTATGTTAACGTCCGGCCACAAGGAGAATCCTATGATGAAGTCAACAATAGGTTAGCAGAACACAGCAAGAAGAAGATTGGCTCATTGACTCTGTATTAATCCCAATAAACTTAGATATCATTCATAGACGTTTGTTGTTAATCTCCATTACATGATGGTTCTCGGTAACATATGCATGCGTTTTTACAAAAAACAAAAAAAAACATATGCATGCGTTCCATCAACCTCCTCATTAGTTTGCACTCCAAGATTCTAAATAATTGACGATGACAGTGCTAAGCAGGGGTGTCTGAATGGAAAATGCGCAGGTTCAATGTACAAGCGTGTCTGAAGGGAAAATTCCTTCTCCAAAGAGGCAAAAAAGTATAATCATCCAAAGATATTTTGAAAAAACGCAGCGTTTTGGGAGAAAGGAGAAAAGGCGACACAAAAGGCGATTGAAGATTTCTCGATCTCCACTGTCTTCTCATCTGAGGAGATGGATTCGGGGGGGCTTCCGTCGGGTCGTCCGCCTCCGATCAATCAAGCGAAGGGTCCGTGGGTGGAAGCGGTTCAAGGGAAGCAAGTTTTGAAGAAATACACGTTTGAAATCTCGGAATCGGAAGGTAGAAAATCAATTGAAGTTCCTGTTGATGTTATTGAAAAGGCGAATCCACTGTGGGACGATTTTGTAATTGCGAGGTTCCTGGAAACAGCTCCTCATGTTGCAAAAGTCCACATGATTGTAAACAAGATTTGGGAATTTGGAGAGAAGAATCAAAAATTGGATGTGTATGAGATGGATGAGAATACGATGAGAATCAGAATCACTAATGAGAAGATCATAAATAAGATAGTTCGGCGTGGGATGTGGAACATAGCAGGGGTACCGATGGTGGTGTCGCATTGGTCACCGGTGGAAGATGGTTTAACGGCGGGTCTCATTCCTCTCTGGGTTCATGTGACTGGGATGCCTATGAACATGTACTCTTGGGAGGGATTGAGTTTTATCACAAGCGCGGTAGGAACTCCGGATCATTTACATCCAGAGACCATAGCATGTTCGAATTTCGAAGTTGCTAAGGTGTTTGTGTTAGCTGACTTATCTAAGGAGCTTCCGGAGAAGATTGATTACACGATGCAAGGCAAGGAGGTCATTGTTCAATTCACTTATCCGTGGCTGCCAGCCAAATGTGTGAAGTGTAAAATGGGGTCATTCTGGAACTTTTTGCAAAGAGGTAAAAGAAGCTGTTGTGGAGAAGAATGACAAAGATAAAGTTGCAGTGGAGATAGTGGAGGATGAAAAGGCAGAGGTGACTTCGGATAAAATAAATGAGGATGTTGTTATCGGGAAAGAGGATAATGAAGAGAAAGAAGAAGGTGAGATAGTTGGGGTAAAGAATACGGGAGACATGTCTAGTACTGTCCATAAGAATAAAGAAGTGGACCAGGAAAGGGACTGGGAGAAAGTGTATGTGGAAAAAGCAAGTCGAAGTCCAAAGTCACAGGATCTTCAGTTGACAATTGTGACTCCTTCTAGGTTTGCAGCATTAAGTAATGTTGTGGAGGATAATGTGGAGTTAGAGAAGGATGAGATTGAAGTAACTGATAAATCAGAGATTGAGGATGCGTTGGACACATATCAAAGAAGGATTGAAGAGAGTATTGAAGGGAAGAGGGAGTTCAAAAAAGGAAGAGCTCGTCCGAATCTTCCTAGGTTATCTAAGACTAATCATCGGGTAGTTCCAGGTAGGGATACTACCAAAAACTACTAATGTCTGGTTTTTTTTGGAACGTGAGGGGGTTTAATAAAATGACTAAGCATGATGTAGTTAGGAGTTGGGTTCGAGATAATAATTTTCTATTTGGAAGTTTGCTTGAAACAAGAGTTAAGGAGAATAAAGCTGAGAGGATTGTTAGTAGTGTTTTCAAGGATTGGGAGTTTATGTCTAATTATGAGCATAATAAATTGGGTAGAATATGGGTAGTTTGGAAGTCTTTGGTTAGAGTTACTCCGGTTTATAAAAGTGAGCAGATGATTACTGTCTCAGTGCTTCTTCCGGGGGATGATGAATTCTTATGCTCCTTCGTTTATGCTTTAAACACGAGGGAAGAAAGAAGAGGTCTATGGGAGGATCTTAAAGGGCATTACGATGCGCCTATGTTTAAGAATAAGAGATGGGCTATTATGGGAGACTACAATGAGATTATGGACATTGGAGAGCATTCAGAGTTTGAAAATTCTTCGAGTCGTTTCCTTGGTATGAGGGAGTTCCAGGAGGTGACAAGTGAGTGTAATTTGACTGATATGGCGTTTCAAGGTCCGCTTTTCACATGGTGTAATAAAAGGGAAGAAGGGTTGATATGTAAGAAGCTTGACCGTGTTTTGATTAATGAAGATTGGTTAAACAACTCGAAAGCCTACTGTGTATTTGAAGCAGGGGGATGTTCTGACCATCTGCGTTGCCGAATTCATTTTGGTTTAGAAGAAGAAAAGAAGAGGAAGCCTTTCAAGTTCACTAACGCTATTGCTAAGATGCCTGAGTTTCTTCCGTTAATTGATGATTTCTGGAAGGATCAGGAAGTGCTATTTCATTCTACGTCTGCTATGTTTCTCCTTACTAAGCGATTAAAAGCACTGAAGCAGCCTCTGAGGTTTTTAAGCAAACAAAAATTGGGAGATCTTCCGAAACGTACAAGAGACGCTTACTTGCTTTTATGTGAGAGGCAGAGATTAACTTTGGAGGCTCCGAATTCTGTTAATATAAAGGAAGAAGTTAAGGCTCATAAGGATTGGCAGAGATTAGCTGAGTTGGAGGAGGAGTTCTTGAAGCAAAAGTCAAAATTACACTGGCTAGAAGTAGGGGATGGCAACAACAAAGCTTTTCATGCTGCAGCAAAAGTTAGGGAGGCCCAAAACACAATTTATGAGATACAGAGTTCAGAGGGGGCTATTCTAAAGACAAGTGGAGAGATTAAAAAAGAAGCTATAGGTTTTTTTGAAAAGTTTCTGACTCTGCAGCCTACTGGATTTGCAGAACCGGATATGGAGCGCCTTACTGACCTGTTGGGATTCCGTTGCAATGAAGTAGATTGTGCAAAGCTGTTGAAAGAAGTTTCTAAGGAAGAAATTCAGAAGGTCTTATTTAAAATGCCATCAAGCAAGGCACCCGGGCCTGACGGGTTTACCACAGAGTTTTTCAAAGAATTATGGCCAATTATTGGTGAGGATATTACAGTTGCAGTGCAGTCTTTCTTTGTTATGGGATTTTTACCAAAGGGAGCCAACTCTACTATTTTAGCTTTGGTCCAAAGAAGAGTGATGTGAAGGAGATGAAAGATTATCGGCCTATTTCTTGCTGCAACGTACTTTACAAGCTAATATCGAAGTTACTTGCTAACAGGTTAAAGCTCATCCTACCAAAGTGTATAACATGGAATCAATCAGCTTTCATACAAGAGAGGCTTCTCATGGAGAATGTTCTTTTAGCTTCTGAGATAGTAAAAGATTACCACAAGGACTCCATTTCTCCCCGGTGTGCCATGAAAATCGACATCTCCAAGGCCTTTGATAGTGTGCAATGGTCTTTCCTCACTGCTACTTTAAAAGCTTTAGGGATCCCGGATAGATTCATTCACTGGATCTCTCTTTGCATCTCTACAGCTTCTTTTTCAGTGCAAGTGAATGGGGAGCTCGCAGGCTATTTTCAAAGCAAGAGGGGATTAAGACAAGGTTGTTCTCTATCTCCATATTTGTTTGTGGTTTGTATGAACGTCTTGTCCAGATTATTAGATGAAGCAGCTTCGAAGGGGAAATTTGGTTACCATCCAAAGTGTAAAAATCTGGAGTTGACTCACATTTGTTTCGCGGATGACCTGATGGTGTTTGTAGATGGGACTAAAAGCTCCATTGAAGAGATTCTCAGAGTGTTCGCTGATTTTGATAAAATGTCGGGTCTAAAAATCAGCTTAGAGAAGTCGACTTTATTTTTGGCTGGAGTTTCTACTAGGAAGCAGGAAGAAATACTTGATCATTTCCCTTTTGAGTCAGGTAAGCTCCCTGTACGCTATTTGGGTCTCCCGTTATTGACTAAGAATATGACGGTCCTTGATTATCTGCCTTTAATAGAGAAGATAAGGAGAAAGATTAGTTCTTGGACTGGTCGGTTTCTGTCCTATGCTGGTAGACTCCAGTTAATCAAGTCGGTTATCACTAGCTTAACTAATTTCTGGATGGCTGCGTTTAGGCTTCCTAGTGCTTGTGTTAAGGAGATTGAAAGGCTTTGCTCGGGATTCCTCTGGTCTGGTCCAGCATTGAATAATAAGAAAGTAAAGGTATCTTGGGCTGAGATTTGTAAGAAAAAGCAGGAGGGAGGATTAGGTATAAGGAGTTTAAAAGAAGTGAATCTTGTTTGCTGCTTGAAGTTGATTTGGAGAATAATATCTGCCAACTCGATGTGGGTTAACTGGATAAAGATCTACCTTATAAGGAAGAATTCTTTTTGGATGGTTAAGGATAGTACTCATTCCGGGTCTTGGATGTGGAAGAAGATACTGAAGTATAGAGAGTGTGCTAAGCGTATGTATAAGGTGGAGATTAAAAATGGTAAAAGGACATCATTTTGGTATGATAATTGGTCTTCTATGGGCTGTTTGAAGGATGTGCTTAGAGAAGGCAGTCACATTGATATGGGGATTTCAGGTTTTGCAACTGTTGAAGAGAGCTGGAAGCATAGGCGAAGATCTCATAGAGTGGAGATTCTGAATGCAGTGGAGGATGAAATAGAGAAGTGTAGAAGTAATAGAACGCTTGAGGAGGACATCTCGCTCTGGGTGAATGGTAGGGGAGTATATAAGAAGAATTTTTCTTCAAGGGAAACTTGGGAGGTTACTAGAGTGAAGCATCCTATATGTAATTGGCATGAGATTGTGTGGTTCAAATATGCAACGCCGAAGTTTTCTTTTATCCTTTGGACTGCAATGAAAGGCAGACTTGCAACCGGCGATAGAATGAGAAATTGGAAAGGTGGTTCATCGGTCTCTTGTGTTCTCTGCAATGATCCGTTAGAATCACTTGAACATCTGTTTTTCAAATGTGATTATTCGGCTCACATTTGGGAGATGCTGATGAAGGAGATCCTTAAAGATAGTTTTACTATTTGTTGGGAAGAGTTGTTGGTCATTATGAATGATAAATCGAGGAGCAGGTTGCAGGTTTTTCTCATTAAATACATGTTCCAGGCCACTGTGTACATGGTATGGCGAGAAAGAAATAGAAGGAGACACGGGGAAGCAAATACACCGGCTTCTCTATTGGTGAGACTCCTTGACAAGAATATGAGAAACAAGCTTACTTTAATACAGAGGGGGGGAGATGAAAGATTTGGTAATGGGATGCAGTTCTGGTTTGGGACAAGATTGGTAGAAAACCCAGTAGGAGTGAGTGCTGGGGCTCAGTAGGAGTGAGAGCTGAGTAGATGATGAGGTGTTTTTTTGGCTGGTTAAGCATGGAGATAGAGAAAACCCCAGTAGAAATGAGGGCTGGGTACCTAGTAGGAGTGAGAGCTAGGTTAGTGGTTGAAGTTGAGGCTATTATTTTGAAAGAGCTTTGGGTGTTTGGCGTCTGAAGTTGAGGTTTTTAACTAGAAGCTAAATGGGAGGTTGCTGAGGATTGGAAGGCTTAAACAAATGAGTATGCATTTTATTTGAGTTTAAATTTGTTTTAGAACCATATAAAAGGACACACATTGTTGTAACAAGGTTTTTTCTTTTGAATTAGATTTAACATTCAATTCAAAAAAAAGAAAAAAAAAAGTATAATCTTGAGTTTAAAAAATAATATGGTGCTGCCCAGGATCGAACTGGAGACCTTTTGCGTGTAAGGCAAACGTGATAACCACTACACCACAGCACCTGTTGCAATTGAGATTAGGTTAAATTTATTTAACATAATTTAGATAATAACCAAGAACGGTTGCAGAATTAGCATCGGTCACCAAACTGCTTTGGCTCTTGCATGGATTGCAAGACAAAGCTTTTATTAGTGAAACTGTACTCGTCACTATCTTTGCATCGTTTATCTTGTTGTCTTTTTACTTACTCACCCAAAAGATCAGATAAATGTACTATAATGTAGTGATTATTTTCAGATATCAAAACTCCATTCTTAGTTTAGCATTTGCTATTCACCCACTGTATCTACCCATTGGTCAAACTGCAGTGGTTGTTAATATATCTCTGAAATGCAGAAATGGCAGAGGGTTCTTGTGGACCTTCACAGACGCCATTACTTCCGTATAAAGGACGGAAAGAGCAAGAGCAAAGAAGATCAGAGACATCCAAACGAGAACAATACAGCAGATGAGCACTGAGTTTATGTCTCTAATCACAAAATCTTGAAACAAAGCGATAGATCTGCCCAGTGCGAGGCATGAAACTGAACAGAAAGTTTCCAGTTTTCTTGGTCACAGTGAGCAAAAGGACACACTAAATGTAAAAAATATTACTAATCATACAAACCATAAATAGATGTTTTCATGATCTTTTCAATCCTGTTATTTCATTTTATCCCTTACAAAATAAAAGAGTGCTCAGAGAATGGCATAGATTGTCCAAATTAGAGCCAAAAATACGATGCAACTTTGTTGACAATAAAACAAGATTGCCTTAAACTTAAGAAGAAGAAAGAACAGAGGTTTTGTTTTGGTCTCTCCAAGAGCTTTTCAATTATAACAGGCTTTACTGAGGAGGCTTGCCAACACTTAGTAGCTGGCCCACCATTCCATTTACCTGAAAAAACGATTATATATAACAAAAATGATCAGTATTAGCTTTTGAATAATGGTAATCAAACTATAAGAAGATTTTCGACTAACAAAAGACAAGACGCCTTTACCTGCCAGTACTTGGAAACACAACGGTCAATGCAACTGTTCTCACCCATGTTTAAATCACTTTCCTTGTACCTGAGGATATCAGATTTGATTTTAGACGAAAAGAATCTCCGAACTAGTGCAACTGAATAAATCTATCAGCTTTAAAAGTCTCTAAAACAGACAGAAAAATTTACATGCGGTATTAACAAGATAGGAGGAAGCTTACCTTTTATCCACACATTTACTAAAGCATGTTTGAGCAAGCCTGCATTAAAAAAAGAACAAGGCATAATAACAAGGAATCACAAGAGATCAGTCATCAAAAAAAAAAAAAAAATCAAAGGACAATAATACATGTAGAACAAGGTAGTCTTGCATCAAGAATGTCTTAAAGCAAGATTTTAGATATGATAACTCAAAAGTTAAGACAAACACTTTACGCAGTGAAATGGGTTTTTATCAACTGATACTTGTGTAGATATAAACCTAGTTGAAACATAAGTGATAAGCACAAGATTTGTTGAAAACAAACTCATTCCAACATCAGATACCAATCTAAAGCCAGTGACTGAACAAAACTCTAATCATTTAAACAAGACAAGACAAGAGAAGTTCATAACAAAAACAAAAAAAATAAAAGAAGAATTAAGTCGCTTTGATTAATATTTACTTGTTAAAGAGTTCCACACGATATTCCATCTCCGTTTGTGCCATGTTAAACGCCTGTTTCACAAATCCAAAAAGGAGGCAAACATCAGAAACAAGACCAACACCAAATCCAAATCTATCTTCAATGTTACATAAAGATCTAAGTTGAAATATGTAATCGACAGAGAGACAGATATGAAATTTGAGCTCAATTTACTAAGTATATCAAAGATCTGAGAGTGTTACAAAAAAAAAAAAAAAAAATCAAAGATCTGAGATTTACGAATAATCTCTGTGGTAAAAAATACTAACCTGATCCTTAGTAATGCCGGCAGGGATTGGACTTGGAGCAGACATTTTAGCAGTACCTGAAAAACGAGTTTAAGATTCGTAAAGATCTAAACTTTATTAATCCAATACTTGAATTTGAAGACCCAAAGATCCTTACTTTCTTTCTCAAAAGGAAAAAATGAATGACGATGTCAGAGAGAGATGCAATACGGACAAAGCTTCTCTCTTTTGTTCGCTCGACAGCCGAACCGCCAGAACTAGGGTTTAAGTGCCACGTCATAAGTAAAAAACGACACCGTTATTTAAAAAGGGTAAAGATGTAATTATCAAACAAAAGTTGTCTTCGTGTCGCTGCTTTTAGGGTTTTTAGCAAACAAGAGTCTCTGCACAACTTTAGGTATCTCTCCTCTCGCATAGCTCTTTAGGACAAATCTCTTGTGTTTTGTTCTATTTAGGGGTTTTCAAGTTAAAATCTGTAGCACACAGAAGCAGAGATGGAGCACGGTTCGTTCACGAATGATAGTCATGCTTCGTTTACTCTAGCTGAAGAAGATCACACTCTTGCTAACGCCGTTCGTTTCATGTTGAACCAAGAGTAAGTATCTTTGTTATTTCAACCCTTTTAATCTCTTTTATGTTAATACATAGTTTGACATAGAAAGGCTTTAGCTTTATAAAATCTCAAAAACCAGTTCTTGGCTCAATAACAATGAATTTTCTATTTTAGTAGTAGATTTTGTGATATGTGTGAACTTTGTATTCAATTGAATGCTGGTTAGATTTTATTGTGTGGTTAGAGATTCTCATTTGTAAGTCGAATTGTTTCGGATGATTTAGAAAAACTAAAAGGTCTTTACTTACTGATTCATTGAGTTGATATATCATCATCTTCTCTTTTGGGTTAATACCGTTTTGATCTTTCACTTGTTGCTTCTCTTTTTAATCAATGATTATGTTGTCACTAACCGTTACTGCCTTACAACCCTGCAGTCCTAGAGTAACATTGGCTGGGTACAGCATCCCACATCCTTCCCTTGAATGTGTCAATGTCCGAGTCCAGACAACAGGTACCCGTTTCTCACAACATGATTGTTAACCATATGTTCTTACTCGATTACTAGTCTGCTTTAACTTCTTGTTTTCGCCTCGGGTAGTTATTTTGTTTGTGTCTAAACTTGATGGGTTATTATGTGATTGTTTAGGGGATCCGGCGAGGGAGGTTTTGAAAGACGCATGTCAAGAGCTCATGCTCATGAACAGACATGTGAGGAGTGTCTTTGATAAGGCGGTTTCAGAGTTTATGGTTGAATATGCACGTTTGAAGGCTGAGAAGGAGAAGAAGAAAAAGGCTGAAGAAGAAGAGCTTCAGAAGCAGAGGGAACTACTCGACTCTATGGACATTGAAAGCAACTGATTTTGGGGATACAAAAACATTTGTATTCTCTATAGCGTTTTTATCTTTGATTTTGATCTTGAAACTACTTTTGTCAAACACCTCTTAGTTCTCTTGACTAATATTATTATCAAAATTCACAAATCCACAAGCACAAATTGTAAACAAAGATAAACAATGCCCAGGTTCTCAAGGCCAATTGAGTTTAGCAACAAATGTTTAAATCTTTGAAAAATAGACTACGCTAAAAGTATATATACAAGTTGATGAGGGCATATGATTCAACCAATCAGTTCCAACCATAAAGCAAGTTTCGAAGACCAGGTCCGGAACAAAAAACATTAGAGAAGAGATTTAACCAGGCAGTGGAAGCTTTAATAAATTAGGAGCTTGAAGACACCACTCATTAATTGGACAAGCTCAATATCATAAAGGTAAATAACTACGAATTGTGTAGAGTAAGAAAGCTGTAAAACCCACGATCTTGAATAATAGGATTATAGGCTAATAATAGTGCTAAGCAAAATAGTTGTTTGATAAATCTTTGATAATCCCCTTAGCAAGTCTACGCCGAGTACATAAAACTACTAATGAAAAACCGACACAGTTACAGAAACTATAAAAATACTTAGTAGCAATTTGAAAAGTAAATCAGCAACAGGAAGTTGAACTTGAGAATCTTGTGTTGTTCTGTCTTCTTCAGTAACCTTCTTCTTGCTCATACTCAGCTTCTTCATCTTCATCTTCATACTCACCTTCCTCATCAGCCGTGGCATCTTGATACTGCTGGTACTCAGACACAAGATCGTTCATGTTGCTCTCAGCTTCAGTGAACTCCATCTCATCCATACCCTCACCCGTGTACCAATGCAAGAAAGCCTTCCTCCTGAACATAGCAGTGAACTGCTCGCTGACTCTCCTGAACATCTCCTGAATCGAAGTCGAGTTACCAATGAACGTCGAAGCCATCTTCAATCCCGTGGGTGGGATGTCACAGACGGTTGACTTGACATTGTTGGGGATCCACTCGACGAAGTAGGATGAGTTCTTGTTCTGCACGTTCAGCATCTGTTCATCGACTTCCTTGGTGCTCATTTTACCGCGGAACATAGCTGAAGCAGTGAGGTAGCGACCGTGACGTGGGTCAGCGGCACACATCATGTTCTTGGCGTCCCACATCTGCTGGGTGAGTTCAGGGACGGTGAGGTTACGGTACTGCTGAGATCCACGGGAGGTGAGAGGAGCGAATCCAACCATGAAGAAGTGGAGGCGAGGGAATGGGATCAAGTTCACAGCAAGCTTGCGGAGATCAGAGTTGAGCTGACCAGGGAACCTGAGACAGCAGGTTACACCAGACATGGTTGCGGAGATCAAATGGTTCAGGTCACCAACTGCACAACACAACAAACAAAACATATGTCACTAAACACATACAGATAATACAAAGAAAGAGTTTAGCTGATTAATACAACATGAAACAGCATGTAAGAGTCGTTTTACTCTGATATTCTTTCTACATCACAGAAAACTAGTATATACTTTCATGACTACACATCAAACAAGAGAAGAAACATAAAGACATCACAGACAAAATACATACTTTCATATCATACACAATATTTTAAATTTTAATGATTATTTTCAACCGTAAATGTATACAAAGGTTCAAGCAAGATATATACTTACATGATTACTATATTTGCTACAGAGATACCAACGAATAGCAAAACATCACACATTTTTATTGACAACTATCCACCATAAACATAACCAAACCTCATAATAAATCTCATCTTAGGTACTAACTAGTAGCAAAGCATCAAGTAAAACATGATAACAAAAATCAATATTGATGAATACTTACAGCTTGGAGTGCTAAGCTTGAGGGTACGGAAGCAAATGTCATACAGCGCCTCATTATCAAGCACCATACACTCATCAGCGTTTTCCACAAGCTGATGCACAGAGAGCGTCGCATTGTACGGCTCAACAACAGTATCCGAGACCTTAGGAGACGGAAACACAGAGAACGTCAACATCATACGGTCTGGATACTCCTCCCTAATCTTCGAAATCAACAACGTCCCCATTCCAGAACCAGTTCCTCCTCCTAACGAGTGACACACCTGAAACCCTATAAATCATAACAAACAAAACAAACACACAGTCAACAAAACGAGCGATAATTACCATAATAACCCTAACAAATTTAAAAACAACAAACCTTGAAGGCAGTCACAGTTCTCAGCTTCCTTCCTCACAACATCGAGCACCGAATCAATCAGCTCAGCACCCTCCGTGTAATGACCTTTCGCCCAGTTATTCCCCGCACCGGACTGACCGAACACGAAGTTATCAGGCCTAAAGATCTGTCCGTAGGGACCAGATCTAACGCTGTCCATGGTTCCAGGCTCCAAATCCATCAGAACAGCGCGTGGGACGTACCTACCACAACTCGCCTCGTTGTAGTAGACGTTAACCCTCTCGAGCTGGAGATCGGAGTCTCCCTGGTAACGTCCCGTCTGGTCGATGCCGTGCTCGGCGCAGACCACTTCCCAGAACTTTGAACCGATCTGGTTCCCGCACTGACCGCCCTGGATGTGAAGAATCTCACGCATCTTTTCGTTAGAAAAAAACTGGATCTGAAGAGAAGGAGAGAGCAGAGAGAGAGGTTTTTGAAAAAGAGAGGATGGTTGTTTTAGGAGAGAGGGGAGGAGGGAGGGTCCATTTTATAAAGAAAAAGAGGTTTTAACGGCTGTGATTTTGTGGTTTGAATTGGGGATGACAACGAATCAACGGTTGAGGTGGAAAGACGTAAATCTAGGTGGCAACGGGTGGAAATTCAAAATTTAAATGGCTCGTGAAATATCTTTTTGAATTTCGGAATCTGTTTTGTTATGACAGCTGGATTCCCACCCAAGGAGAGCAGTTACTTAAAACGTCATCGCACGTGAGAGAAAAGCGGTTTCTACTTTCCAACGAGGCAATCGCACGTGAGAGCCACTAATGGGCTTTTTAACTCTTTCCAGAAAGCTCTATTCGTTCAAAAATATAAAACGTCGTGGTGTACGATAGTAGATTTAGCAGACGGCACGCATGCTGGACTGAAACGCAAAACGTCGTCGTCTTAGGTTGGCGTTTTCTGATTGAATCACTAAACCGGAGAGCCGTACCAAAAATTTACACACACAATCGGAAAAAGGAATGTTCAGATTCAAACTTGATTGACGCATCGAAAGAAATTGCCTGCAGATTCGAAACGAGAAGTTAATCGAAGAAGAAGATGTCTGTGCAAGAGTACTTAGACAAGCACACTCTCTCTCGGAAAATCGAAGATGCCGTCAACGCCGCCGTTAGGGCTAAAACCTCAGATCCCGTCCTCTTCATCGTAAGTTTCTTTTCGCTTCCCGGATCGATGTACAATTGTGTTGCCTTATCATGATAGATTTCGTTTTTCGTTTTAGGCTAATCATATGAAGAAAGCTGTGTCATCAGTGATAACGAAGGTGAAAGCACGGCAGATCCTTGATAGCAGAGGGATTCCAACTGTTGAAGTTGATCTGCACACTAACAAAGGCGTTTTCCGTGCTTCTGTTCCCAGTGGCGACTCCTCTGGAACGTGAGCACACTTCATTATTTGTGATTATAGTTTGAATTTCGTTGATGCATGATCATGAATTGACTTTTACCTTTTAGACGAATAGCCTTGACATAGAAGTTTGTAATATTATAAAGCTGACATGAGGAGATTGATTAAATGATTCAGATATGAAGCTATTGAGTTACGTGATGGGGACAAAGGAATGTATCTTGGAAACAGTGTGGCTAAAGCTGTTAAGAACATCAATGAGAGAATCTCTGAGGCCTTGATTGGTATGGACCCTAAACTTCAGGCTCAGATCGACCATGCAATGATTGACTTGGACAAAACTGAAAAGAAGGTAGCTAGGCAATTCTCTTGCCTCTCTTATATTAACAAGTATTTAGGCTTGTAACAAATTCATGGAATCTAGAATTTTTAGTATATCTTTGTCACGATTTGTTTTGATTTTATTATCTTGTAGAATGAGCTTGGTGCTAATGCTATACTAGCTGTGTCCATTGCTGCATGTAAAGCTGGAGCTGCTGAGAAAGAGGTATCAGTTACTCTTCGCAACACTTTCCTCTATTGTATTTGATCAATACTCTAGTTATAGGGGATCATGATAGAAGTGTTATATGTCAGGTCCCTCTGTGCAAGCACCTTTCTGATCTTAGTGGCAGAGCAAACATGACGTTACCTGTACCTGCCTTCACTGTTTTGAGTGGCGGCAATCATGCTTCCAATAACTTTGCCATTCAGGTATTTCCATTAAATAATGAGCCATTATTACTGTTTCTGTTTTGGGAATACTTTTCTCACTCTTCAGGAATTCTTTTGGTTTTCAAATAATTATATTTACTCATTTACAATACTGTTAGGAAATTATGATTCTCCCAGTTGGAGCGACTAGATTTGAGGAGGCCCTGCAATGGGGATCTGAGACATATCATCATTTAAAGGTCGGTCAATTTTTTATGATATATGGCTTTCTGGGAGTTACTTTTCGATTTGCGTATGTAACTTTGTATATAAAGCTGAGATATGATCTATTGATATGTATGGCAGGCTGTCATTACTGAAAAGATTGGTAATATGGGGTGTAATGTGGGTGAAGATGGTGGCCTTACTCCAGATATCTCAAGGTATCTATCTATCTTTTTGCATCTGTAGCTTGTCGTGACGGCATCAGTAAAAAAAATGAGAAAATTGAGTTATAGTTTCTTGAGTTAATAATTGTACCTGTTTGCAGTCTCAAGGAAGGTTTGGAGCTTGTGAAAGAAGCTATCAACCGAACAGGATACAGTGATAAGATAAAGATAGCTATTGATGTTGCTGCCACTAATTTTTGTATAGGTAAGAATATTATACGTCTTTGCGATGGTTTTCCGAGGCTACTTTTAAGTTTCAGTCTTGGATAGTCTTGTTTAGTTCTAGGCATTGTCTTTCACAGTTGGCTCGCAACACGGAAAAGATGTTCAATCATAAAATGTGTAACATATCCATATCATGCTTTTTGCAAGTTCGTCTTATATTTTTTTCCGTGGAATTTCTCACACGATTCTTTCCTGAGCAGGTACAAAGTATGATCTAGATATTAAATCTCCTGATAAATCTGGGCAAAATTTCAAGTCAGCGGAGGACATGATAGATATGTATAAAGAACTTTGTGCTGGTATGTTTATGCTGCCCCTTATGCTAGATTTTCTTTTGGGTCTGCTTTAGAAATCTGACGACCTTATTTTTTACTTGGTCTCCTTGTTGTGATAGAGTATCCAATAGTGTTTATAGAAGACCCGTTTGACAAGGAAGATTGGGAACACACCAAGAACTTTTCCGGTCTCGGAATATGTCAGGTCCAACTCGGTTTCCCCTGTTAGAAATGGTTAACTTAGACTCTATGTTGTTTCAGATCACAAACTGTCTTCTGAATCTTTTCACGGAACCAATAGGCTAAATTCCAAATAAGGAACATAAAAAACTGTTTGTAAAATTATTCCCAGTCGTGTGAATCTCAGTTATTGTACATTTGCAGGTGGTAGGTGATGATTTGTTGATGTCAAATTCAAAACGAGTTGAGCGAGCAATACAGGAGTCTGCTTGTAACGCCTTACTTCTCAAGGTATATCGTATGTTTTGTATCGCTTTACCTGTTCTAGTAATTTATGATAGGAAGCTAATGTCCAAGTAATGAAAAGACATATAACATACATACTGTGATATACAGGTGAATCAGATCGGTACAGTAACAGAAGCGATTGAAGTAGTGAAGCTGGCAAGAGATGCGCAGTGGGGTGTGGTGACATCACATAGATGTGGAGAAACAGAGGACTCTTTCATCTCTGACCTATCCGTGGGTCTCGCAACAGGTGTGATCAAAGCTGGTGCTCCTTGCAGAGGAGAACGTACCATGAAGTATAACCAGGTCTGTATCTTTTTGGAGCAGCCATATGTAGTACGTTTAGTTGCTAGATAGTGTTCTCAGTTCACGTTTAGTGTTACATGTAGATAGTACTCTTTACGAAAAAAACTGAAAGAGATGGTTAAAATATTCGTGCAGTTGCTTCGTATTGAGGAAGAGCTTGGGGATCAAGTTGTGTATGCTGGAGAAGACTGGAGGCAAACTCTTTAAACATCTGCACCTTGTGATATATAACAGTTACATTTTTTTCTCGTGAGATACATTCGAATCTAGTTTTCTTACGCAGACAGGTTTCTCTGTCTTGAAAGTAACATTTTGTTTTTTATTGTCTCGGTTTGCAAGTTTGAAGAGCAAAACAAGAAGAAAGTGGTAAACATGATTTTTTTTTTGAAATAGAAAATCATCTAAACTTGTCTTACCATGTTCTAATCTAGCGTTGCAGCAACATAGTAAATCCAGAAAACAACTGAATCCAAGCAGACAGACATCTTAACAAAGGACAACCAGTAAACCAAAAAATAAAACATGCACCCAAGAAGACTCCCAAAGGTTCTGCATCCAGAAACCAGACGTGTTACGGTGTTAGGCATTAGTGTCTTCTTCTTCTTCAATCTTGGGAGCCAAATAGTACCGAATGTAACCCATCTCAGCCACTTTATACTCCACCACGACTGGTAACTCTGAGGACAAACTGATTGTCACGGTTTCAGACAACGGGGTCGCCTTTGTGAAAGAGTTCATGTACCTCAACGCGAATGAAAGCGAAACAGGCTCGTTCATCTCTATCACAATTGCATCTTCAGGCTACAAAAACACACATAAAAAACAAAAGGTCATTTTTTATTCAACAGATACTAAATAAGACTGTGACTGAAGTTCATACCTTGTCCACAGTTGTGTTCTGCCTGAGTACGATGTTAGCTGTCCCAATATCACCAGCTGTTGAAAACTTCACACCTTCTTTTGTCACAGAGATCACAACTACAATCAAGACAACAACCACGTTAGGAGAAAACTCCCAAAGACAAAGCTCTTAATCCTCTCTATGACTACTACCACAACAATGGGTTTTTACCAGTGTCACCAATGCTACTGAGATCTTTGCATATCCTTGAAAATTCACCAGAAGGCATCCTCACAATAGAGTGGTACTCAGCGTCAGGGATTCCCAAATGCTCACTGTCGATATCCATCAGCTTCATCTCAAAATCTGCAATCTTGTCTTGTGCTGCAACCATTCATCAACACACTCCAATCATAAGCAGATTATTACACACTTCTAACATAGTCTACATGGCTTTCTCTAAACCAAACCATAGTTTTGTTCTGTAATGAAATCATTATCTTTTCCTTTCTCTAAACCAACTATACTTTAGTTCTGTAATGAAATCTATAAACTACAGAATCAAATGACCAATAGCATAAAGGAAGGAACTTTACTAGGGCTCTCGAACATGAAGGTGACGGTGTCGCTTCCGTCATCGGCTTTGATGGTGATGATGTCATCATTTCCGGCACATTTGAGCATCTTGGACATGTTGCCGAGATTCATCCCCATGGAGAGGTTCCTGTCACACCTGTAGTGCTCGAAACCTTCGGATCTAAGGAGAAGAGACACGAGCGCCACGTGGCTGGAGTCCATGGCCTGGAGGGAGAAGCCGGTGCTGGAGCAGTCGAAGTTGGCATCGTTCACCAGATCCTTGACCGATTCTAGAACCTTCTTCAAGAGAGAGCCTTGAACTAAACGAAGTTCCAACATCTCTTTTTTTTTCTTTCTCGAAACGTTCGATTAAGGGTTTGAGGTGTGCTTGGGAGATTGGTGAAATGAGTTCGCGGGAATCGATATAAAACGCCGTGGTTTTAGGGTATTCCGTATTTGGTTCCCGCTGCTTCTTGTTTTTAGTGGTGGCTGGTGTTGATAATCAACTGTGTGAGACCGTATCGCTCTTTTCGTACGCATTTACAACGTAAGCCTTTTTGTGTGTAAATGGGTCAGGCCCATATTCAGCAACAAAATTTCGAAAAGGACCAGATTAAATTGATCTGGTCTACGGGTCGGTTATGACCGGTTGAGTTTGGTTTATTTTGGTAAAGAATGCTAATTTAGTATTTAGGCTGTTAGTATTTTTAGGGAATACCTTGGAGATATTCTGAATCGTATACGGTAGGGCTGGGCAATCGGGGTTCCAATCAGGTTTCGGTTCGGGTTCATTCGGGTTTCGGGTTTTCGGGTTCATGAATTATAGCCCTATTCGGATATTATAAAAATTCGGGTCGGATTCGGTTCGGGTTTAGTCGGTTTCGGTTCGGGTTTAGTAACATGTCCAAGATCCGGTTGAACCCGAAATAATTTCGGTTTCGGATACTAATCGGATTATCAGTTCTAAAAATACTAATTTATACTCGATTAAACTCACTATATTTTCAATCATTTTATTAAATTTGTGTATTTAGCTTCTACAAACCATATTGTTCTCCTTCAAAATAATATTGTGAAACTCGTCTATCAACCAAATAAGATTTGTCATTGAACAATATGGTTTAGCATCTACAAACCATATTGTTCTCCTTCAAAATAATATTGTCATGATTAATGACAAACCAANATTTTCAATCATTTTATTAAATTTGTGTATTTAGCTTCTACAAACCATATTGTTCTCCTTCAAAATAATATTGTGAAACTCGTCTATCAACCAAATAAGATTTGTCATTGAACAATATGGTTTAGCATCTACAAACCATATTGTTCTCCTTCAAAATAATATTGTCATGATTAATGACAAACCAAAACCTTGTATGAACAAAATATTATACATAATGAAACATAAAAAATTAAAGTTAACAACTAACAATTCTATAAACGTAAGAAGTACTATTTACACTTTTGAAAAAACAACATTATATAAACTTCAAAACAAATTTATTCGTAACTTAACTTCAAATGTAATGTCAATCATAAACATTAATAATAACCAAATAACACTATACATATAGACTAAATATTTGAGTTAATTATTTATATCATAACTAATTATTGTAGGTACTCAATAATATATTAATCTGTTTTGGAAAACATGTTAGAAATTTACATTGGATATGATACAAATTTTTTAGGCGTGTTAAAGTTTCGGGTTCTTTCGGATATCCATTTAAGTTCGGGTTCGGTTCGGGTAATACCCATAACCCGAAATACCTTAAAACAAGATCTATTCGGTACTTATGTCGGGTTCGGATCGGTTCGGGTTCCTTTTTATCGGGCCGGATTCGGTTCGGATTTTCGGGTTCGGTTTTTTTGCCAGCCCTAGTATACGGATTTTCAAAATTAAAATGTAGTTAATATTTTTAATATTGTGGTTTTATTAATGATAAGACATACTAGGATTAGATCCGCGCCTTGCGCGGAATGAGATGATTAAATTTGTTGTATTTTTTGAAGATAAGAAGACATTATATCGGTTTTATTTGCATATTAATTTGTTTTGGATTGGTTGTTTCGGGTTTTAATATCGTCTAATTATATATCTATATTATAAATATTGTCTTTTTGGTTAAATTGTGATTTTGTCTCATATATATGTTTTTTTTGTCATCCACACGACATGGAAAACACGTAAGATAAAAGTATATTGCTGTCAATAACATTAAGAGTATTGAGACAATCCCAAATCTCCTTTTAGTCTCGAGATGGGTTGTGAAAAGGCTCATTTCGAGAAGCAAATTCTCAACTTGTATAACGAAATCTCCAATCTCAAGAGCCCTTAAACCTTTCACATATATATGTCGACAATTTGTTTAATAGCTCATGTCCACGTCCTTGCCTATGGATACAAAAATCGACGTTAAAAACTTGTGCCCAAAAGTCCAAAACTACAGAACCAATATCACCAACCTACGTAGTGAAGATATAGAGTTTTCAGAGCACCACTACTATACGGCCTTGGGATCTCTCGGAGACAACACATTTTACCATTTAGATCTATCCTTAGTACACTAACTATCTCAAACTTAGCAAGGTTGAGTTCAATCTCTTCACGCTACACACGAGCCATGTCCAAACCAAGATCGCGTTCATGGGCTCCGGTACGTTGCCCTTCACATCCATCATCTTAGATACGTCCCACCGCTCTAATAACGACGTTCCAGAACTTTGACATCGACCCTCAAGCCAATTCACTTGCCTCCGAACTTGTCTCATGCGATATTGAACTTTGTAGTTTTAAAGTATCTCGTGTGTTTTATAATTGAAGTAAATAAGGTAAACAATTGTTGAAGTAAATAAGGTAATATATTGTGAGAATGTAGTAAATAAGGTAATAAATTGTGAGAAGATAGTAAATAAGGTAATAAATTGTGAGAAAGTGGTGTGAAAACATTTAATACAAAATGCTTCAAGGGATTTGGTGACCATAATTTGAAAAATCGTTTTAAATATATTTATTTTTCCAAAACCGCTTTAGAATAATATTTATTGTCAAAGTTAATAGTTCTATAACTAACTAAAATCTTAAAGAATGATCGATATGCCATATATGTAGTTTTCCATATATATATCTATATATAATCTGTTATATTTTTTTTTACAAATTTTAGTTAATTAAAATTCTGTAAATAAGGAAAGGTATTATCTTGTAAATAGATGAAAACTCAAAAACTGAATCCAAAATTTTAGAAATAAGATTCTACTTAAATAGTATAGATATGGGCCATTGTGAAAAATACTTAGTTTATTTGTATGGTTTAGTTAATAACCATAAGTTGTATTTAGGTTAAAGACATGTATAAAAGAGGTTAAGTCTCCAACGTGAATGAACAATAAGAAACTTTTATACCAAACTAGGCTTCTTGACATTTATACATATGGAGACGAGAGGTGAATCCATTCGTATGCTTCAAAGAACATCGCCTTACTACAAGAGGAGCCGAGCACATATTTGTAGTTTCTTCATTAGGGGAGAGTGTACTAGAGGTGACGAGTGTCCTTACCGCCATGAGATGCCTGAAACACGAAAGCTTTCCCAGCAGAACATAAAAGATCAATTCTACGCCTATGGAGAAATCGAATCCATCAGAACCTTGGCTGAGAAAGCTGCAGAAGAGCTCAGTAACAAGCTAGTTATCAATGGTCAGAGGCTTAAAATCTCTAGGGGAAGATCTCAAGTTCCCAAAACTGATCCAGATGGTAACTTGCAGCAACAAGGTGGTGTAGCTCACAGTGAATTTCTCCCTCGAGCTGTGATATCACAGCAGCATAGTCAACCACCACAACCGCATCAAGACAGACCCTTTTACCCATCAATGGACCCTCAGAGAATGGGTGACAACAGAGGAGCTTCTTCATCCTCTTACACAATGCCTCCACATAGTCATTATCCGCCTTACCAGCCATTTGGGTGGTATATGCAACCACCTTACCAGCCATTTGGAGGGTATATGCAACCACCTTACCAGCAGTATCCTCCTTACCCACCACAAGCTACTCATTCTCATTCGCAACAACCAGGTCTTGGCCCAAGGCTTTAATCCTCGTCCTCAGGCTCCAACCTCAGTGTCTCCAACATCCTACTCTCTGTCATCAAGACCAGCCTCCTCTCTCAGCAATCTGCTACTGATGCTTCTGTTACTGGTTCATCTCAGTAGAACCCGCTGTTAGCTAATATGTACTGCGTATTCTCGCTGATATATCTTTTCTGAATTTTTGCTTTTAAGATCATCTTTTAGTCTTTTACAATATACCAAGAGAGAAATACATTGAAGATGATCTTAACAAATCCACAATGGTATTGTCTTTTATTGACTATCTACATACAACGAAATAGTGAAACAAGTTTTAAGATCATCTTTCAGAGCTTACTAGGGTGTCTGCCAAACAAAGAATGTCGACCTTCAGCTATAATCTCTCCAGTCAACTTGTTTCTCACTACAACGATGGTTCCTTTATAACCTCCTCTCTCTCCCATCACTCTCGAAGTTATCTCCAGCTCCTCCTGAACAATACATTTTCCCATTTCAAAAACTCATACAGCAAATCATAAAACTTTTTAGCAACAAACAGATGTTCTAAGTAAAGATTTTTCAAAACTTACACCAAGCTTGGCTTTTGAAAGGAAAGCAATGGACATGTCCACTGAAACATTCATGGGCAAACCTTCAACATATACAACTGCTCCACCAACTTCATCCACAAGATTTGCAATTGCACCATTTGCTAGATACCCTTCTCTGTCCTGTCATCATCAAAACCTTACCATATCAACACCATCTCTCAACCACAAATAACAAAAAAAAAAGTCCAAATTACTTTGTTTTATCCCCAATGATATATATCTTTTTGATTCTGCTGAAGCTTCAAAGAACAACTTTATATATATTGTATTCTCAAGAAGTTATTATCATGATCCAAAAAAAAAAACACTTTAAGTAAAACCAATTTAGATCTTCAGACAACACATGACAACGATGCCAAAATCTTACAAGACTGGTTAGTAATGGGTTTACTTTCATGACTTATCAATAATCACATTAAACCTCAAATTATCTTAATCCCAATAAGGTTTCTCATGCTCTTGTATATAATCAATAGGATTTGATGAGGAAGAGACGAACCGTCAAACGGAGAGGGACCTTGAAGGAGCATGAAATGAAACCGGGGTCGACTCGGTTGACTCGGATGCCTCTGAGGCTGAAATCCTCGTAGAAGCTTCTTCCTTTCTCTGCTTTTCGCGGTGCATCACTGACGTCAACGTCTTCGCTCAGGTGAAGATGCTCTCGTATTTTCTCCATTATCATTCTTTCTTCCATTTTCTCTCCTCCCTCTTGTACAAAAAGTCAATCTCCATCTATTTTATCCATATTTTAATGTTAGTCTTGTCTCGGGGCCTTCCGGGTGAAGTAGAGACTTCTATGTGTTACCAAGGCAGGTTCTATTTACTTTTTTGAGCAAAACCAAGACAGGTTCTTATTCGTTTCTTCTGCAAATTAGAACCCAGCATGCTTTGTAGTACGACATAGTATTCTCTAGAATTATTTATCCGCAGTATTTTCTATCCTAGCTTCACTGATAGTTGAGCTTGGAAGCTGGAATACAAATTTCACCACATTACGAATTTACTATAGTTTACACACAAAAGTGGGTCATTATATTTGCGTTATCAAAGACAAACGTTACCTTTGTAGTTAATTAATCCTTACCAATACACATTTTAATATAAAACTAGATTTTGACCCGCGCTCGAAAGCGTGAAATTTTTTTATGATTAAAAATTTATATAATTGAGTTTTGTCTTAATTTAAAGAATATTTTGATATAAAATCAGTTTACCAAAATTTGTGGTGATGATTATTTTTAGTTTCAGTTTTTATTTTAGATTTAGATTTTTGGTTTTTAGTTTTTAAGTTTCCACTTTTCATTTTCAGTTTTTGGTTTGGGTTTTTAATTTTTAAACCCGCTGAGTTAGTTTGAACTAATATTACCAACAAACAAATCTCAAATAATCGAACATCTAATTTCAAACTGAAAAGATGATAACAAATTTAAAAAATAAATTTGAAATAGTTTATTTTGTAAATAAACAAAGCAAAAAAAATATAACATGTGTTTTCAGCTTTTGGTTTTGGATTTTAGTTTTTAGATTTGGTTTTTGGTTTTGCTTTACATTTTTTTAATCAGTAAATTATTTAAGAAAAATAAAACAATAAATTATTTAAAAGTTACAATTGAAATTTATCAAAACAAAGTGATTGTTATTTAAAATAAAAAAAAAATATTAACATGTTTTAAAGTACATGATTTAAATAAATGATTAATAATAGATAATTTTGTTTTGTTAAAAATATTAAATACCTTTTGGGTCTGAAAATAATAATTTATTTTTTGATCTTTTTAAGGTGAAAAGTTTATTCAATGTTTTTGGAATTTTTTTCTTAATACTAAGCCCAAAAACCAAACTATATAATTTGTTCAAAAAATAAAAGTAAACCCTAGAAAATATTCCATAAATAATCATTGGTTTAATTTAAGTATAATTAGTAGATTTAAATATTCCATATTTTGATGATATATATTCTTTCAGAACATTCTATATTTGTAGGAGAAAAGATTTCGGTATACATATAGATACATGCCGTATTTTGAAGGTAGTTTACATTAAAATCGTCTCTTTACATTAATTGTGTTGGTTTAATTTAAGTAATACAATTCAATCAGTTATATGACTTATATTATTTGTAACATTATAGAAATAGTCCAAATTTAAATGACAACTTGGATCCATAGATAAAAAAAATGATTCTATTTTAATAGAGTAGATATTATTCATCAAAAGAAAAAGGAAAAAAAAAACGATTATACGTGGGTGTCTGTGTACTACGACTTGGCTTATTAGATCTTTATGGGTCAGGATGATCAGACATATGTGGCTTATTAGATTGTACCTGGGGTAATATATGACTGTTATGGACACATTATAAGACTCTCTTTCTTTCCAACTTTACACATTATAAGACTTTTCAATGGAGATAATATTCATTGGACATAATTGTAATGAATAGTGTACAAAATTTCATCTGGACTAAAGGAACAAAAAAATGTCATAACTCATATTGAATTTATGATTTCTCAAAAAAAAGTTTTTACTGCAAGAAATGATCTAAGAATATAGCCGAACAAAACAAACATGTATAAGAGAGTATCTCCTCAGTAGCCGAGCGCTCTAAGGAAGCAAATCACACACAACAAGAAACCTAAACATTCTCTTGCTATACTTTTTTACAAAGCATGCATTTGATAATGCAACAAATAATCTTACCATCTCATTTCGCCATTTCTTGTACTCATATATTAACACCTATAAACTGGCTCCTGCAGCTATATTGGTGTTTGATTCTATAAACCAAGTTAAACTGGTTCCCCTTCATTGACTTTTCCGTGAGAATGCGAATGAACTTTCTGCATCAAAACTGGACAACATAGGTAGAGAATCAGATTCTTTTATTCCGTCGTAGCGGTTAAAGCCAAAGCTCAGTCTGCTCCTACCATTTCATCAATTAATTGTTATGGTTTTTGTGTTCTTCAGCTGATGGATCCATGGACAGTGATGACATGCCGTCTTCTGCAGATTTAGACTCATTTTTGATTAATGGTTCTTCAGATCCCTGACAATTCATGTTCATTGTTATACAATAAACAAATAAATTATATACTTTGTAGTTAAATAAGTACGAGGACATGGATAAATGCACACCTCTTGCTTCTCCTGAACTATTTCCGTGGCATTCAAGCAAATGGTTCCTACAATAGTTTCCTCTGTTGGGTCAGAGTGTTCCTGCGATGGAGAAGAGAAAACTTATGTCAAACAAAGTACATGTGTGTTGATGAATAGAGCATAGATGTATTTTTCTTTATGGAATTTGAAACTTACATTTGATTGATTACTAGATGATTCTTCCTGTGGATACTCATTTGGCCGCAGACCATGTGATGTATGATCAAGATCCTCCGAATGAGTTTGGCTTCGAGGCAACATTTCTTGTAATACTGATGTTGGTGAAGTATCAGATTCTTCAGAGTTTCCATGGTTATTTACATCAGACGCTTCAGCTTCCTCTAGTTGTTGCATCACTTCTTGGTCATTTCTATCACGTAGCTCTTCAGGTTCTTGATAAGTCCTCTCGGATGGTTCAGGTTCGTCAGAGTCATAACTCATCTTTATCTCATCAGCTGAGTTTCCCGAAATTTTCTTCAAATCCTAACAAAAAATGTTGCAAAGATTATGTTCAATATCTTTATTATAAAAGAAAACATAACCATTTGCATGAAACCAGATGAAAACATAACCATTTGCATAAAACAAAATAAAATCATAACCATCTTCATGAAACCAGATGAAAACATAACCATTTTCATGAAACCAGATGAAAACAAAAAAAAACATGAACTGACCTCTTCTCTTTTGGGGAACATTTCATCAGTGTGAGGAACCATAGGCTCAACATCTGAAGAAGCCAAAGACTTGGTTTCATTTAAATCTTGCTCAACTTTTCCCACAGGCAACGTTTCACTTTCCCCACCATTAAACCCCATTAACATACGCATCTCCGATTCATTAATAAACAAAGATCTCTCTTCATCAGAGGAATCATTCCCATCAACAGAACTTGGAGGTGAACCGAGTTCAGACACCTCAACTTGAAGATCAGAGTCAACTGAATATGTCGGCACATGACTTCTCTTTGTGCTGTAACCAAAATGCTCCATGTATCGTTGCCTCGCATTCGCTAGTGAACTCGAACCACGGCTTCTTGGCACCAAGCCCGGAACAGCTTTACCAACACGATCCTCATTACATTTGTAGAAAGTTTCAGAAGCATCTGACAGGTCTGAAACATTGAAATCACACTCTCTTTCTCGTGGAGAAAGCGTTGTTTTAGAGTCACTATCATCATCGTTTCTGATGGAATCTGTCTCTATCCGTACTTCCCCTGCCTCCACATCACTTTCTTTCATTAGAGGAAGTTGATCATTGCTACCTAAATTAGCAAGAAAGTCTCTATGAATTAAATAAGTCATAGTCCTAATTAATATTTTAAGTCACTTCCATAATAAAAAAGAAAGAACATATACCTTGCAGAGGTTTAGGCTTACCATAAACTGTTTTTCTCCACGAAGACTCAAAACTAGAGTCATTTTGAGATTCTGAAGAAGGAAAGACTCTGTGATGGAAACTCTCATGGCGACACAAGAAAATATCTTTACTAGGGTTAGCATCAGCAAACTCTTGCTGGAAACTATCTCCTGTCAGGTTAGGTCTCTCTTCCTGTGGGTCATAAGGAAGATCAAATGGGTTTCTTCTTGGTAACATAACGGAAGGTGCAGAGCCTGGCATGATAACTCCATCAGTTTCATAGTTTTCTCTATCGAAACCATAATAGTTTCGACCTATACAGATCCTAGGAACTTCCATATCCATCAGGCCTCTCTCAGCTGCTAGTAAGAACAGTCTTCTCGATCGTCTTCTTGTAATCAAGTTCTCTAGTCTCTTGTTTCGTTCGATCTCAGATGTCCCAAGATCCATTAGGTTCTTCTGGTCATCCTCTGTCCACGCTACTACGACTGTGTTTGTTTCCTTTTCCTCTTCTTCTGATGACGATGATGATGATGAGCATTCTAGTTCGGTTTCACCATCACAAACCCTCTCCAGAGGATCTTCCACAACAACGTAGCTTTCGTTGTCAAGGTTAGACTCAACAAAGCTTTCTTGTGCTGCAAGAAATGTCCTGTCTCTCTTGAAACTCTCTAGATCTGGAGTGATTGTCTCCGGTGGTACTTCTCCGTAGAGAGTTGTTAAGATCACTTTCCCTCTCTCATCCTCGCTAGCTTGAGAAGAGTCCCAATCTTTCCCAACCTCTTCAACTTCCCTTCTCGCGTTTCGTCGAACACTTCTTTGGTGCTTCAACTCAGCCTTCCCTGTTCTTCCCTCGGACAAGGACAACCCACCACGTTCTGTTGTTATCTTCTCCTCCTCATCGATCTTCGAACTCAGATGATTCCGAAGATAGAAGGAAGCACAAGCTATCAACGGAGAAGAGTAGAGCATGAAATAGAAGATCCGAGGAAGGAAAGTGTACAAGAAGATCACAAACGCAGAGACACAAGAAGCAATTGGGTATCTCTTCACGTATCTGCACGTTGTGTTCGTTGAAAATCTGATAACTTTCCAGACGATAACACATACATCTTTAGCATCAATACCCATGGTTTCTTCTTCTTCAAGTGAAATCCCTGAAACTCAGAACCATTAATCAAAAATCTTGATGAAATGAAAGAAAAAGAAGAGGTCAAGGTTTACCTTTGAAACGATGACCAGTCAAAAAGAAAGGGTCTTTTTTGTAGATTTAGAAACTTGCTCTGTTTCTTTTTTAGTAACTTGGGTATATATGTTATGGAGGGAATGTTTATGTTCGGATCGGATCGTGCGGGGAAGACACGAAGCTGTGGTAATGAACGAAGGAGTTAGTTGTGTGCATGTTTTTCAAAGATTCTTTTGTCTTCTTTATTACACGTTTGAATTTTAGTTATGTATAAATATATTTGCATGTTAACCCCCTGTTAGTTCTTAGTTTTTTTGCATTTGTTGCTATGCTTTCTTGATTTGGAAGTTTAGATGTGTAAAGTTGTAAACTAAACCCACCGACCCATGACAATTTCTACTCGAAATATGAATAATTCGATCATTTCCTTACAGTTGGATGGATATATATTAATTATATATTAGTTTTTCTCCAAATATATAATTATAAATGCATCAATGGTTGTTACTTGTAAGATGATCTTTCTGTTCAAGAATAAAATCTTTTATTATGTACTTTCATAGGGGATTTTCCTAATTCAATCTATATTATTAAAAGAGAAGTACTCATATAAAATACCCCTAAGTTTTTCTAATTATTTACAATGTTATGCCATTGAAGTTATTAATTACCTTACTTTATAGGATTCTTTGTCTTTTCACTTTATTTAATGCCTTTCCAAAATAAAATTTTAACTAAAAATAACTATGGCAACAATAATTAATGAAAATAATTATTTTCATATATACCTTTCGTAATTAAATAAATTATATAGAAATTGTTTTACTAATTTCATATATATAATAATTAATTTCAATGTTAATTAACCTACCTTTTAGGATTTTTTTTCTTATTAATTATCTACATATCTTTAAATAGTTAATGAACAATATTTTTTCAAAGATATATAATTATATTTTTATTATTTATAAGTAATAACTAAAATAAAAGTCACAAAAAGAAACATTTATATAATATATAATAAAAAGATTAATATAACATATCATGTTATGTATATTTTTATATAAATAATAGTTCAAAGTAAATTCAGAATAATAAAAGTTATGTAACTATTACAAAAATACATCATTTAGTATAAACTTAAAAATTAAAAGAAAACAAAACACCCGTCCGGTTAGGTGGGTAATGGTCTAGTTTTCTTTTATGACAAAAAATGTTCATTTTAGGTTGAATATTTGTTTGGATTCTATGATGGATGATCTCGTCGAAGAGTAGTGTTCCGTGGAAAACTTCTCGACATGATAATAGAATATCAAGCATATTCTGTTTTTGTAAATTCTATATATTTCTTGTTGAGATATTTACGTTAGTAGTCAAATGTAATGTCTGTAAATGTGTAACTAATTTGGCTTTATAATGCCATATCTAATGAGAATGAATCCGATGAGGACTTTCATAATCAAACAATCAGGGGATAAGAGAAGATTATGAGAGAAAATGACAATTGTTGATGGTGCTCGGGTAATTAAGAACATTTCTAACATTCTTTATCCATTAAATATATCTCTAGAGTTTCGGTTTATGATCTTTATAATTATAATTTTTATTTGATATCTAATATAAAGGACATCTGTCTAGACTTTTGTTAATTTTCAACAGAATTTAATGATAGAGTGTTGTTCCATCAATCATTAGACGGAAAATAAGTTAAATAACCATTAATCTACCAATTTATAGTTGTTTGATAACTGAAAATTTGTTGGAGATTCATAAAAATTCATCAAAATCTTACCGGTTTAACCTCGTAAATCTCATTCATGTATTATATCAATACAATTGGATTTAGTTCCGAAAAAAATTGATTTAGTATATAAGTACACGTCCAAATTGGACATACTTTGTATAACTCATGTCAAAAACCATTATAATCTATTTATTTTGGATTTATTTAAATTTAATTTTTGAATATGATATCAACATCACAAAAAATAATATTATCATATTTGGGAAATTACTAAAACTAACACATTCATGATATATTATTTTACTTTTACATTAATCATCTTTACCTTTAAAATTTTGATAGTCAAAAGACCATAGTACCTTTAATTAATCAAACATAAACATATTCTTCTTCCATCTCTTTTCTTCATCGCTCGACTAGATTTTGACGAGTCTGGTGAGATTCAACGACTTCGGCGAGATTTGGCGATCTCCCTGTGTGATTTGACGAGACATTCATTTATTCCGTCGAGATTTGACGATCCCCCGGCGAATTTTGACGATCCCCCGGTGTGATTTGACGAGACATTCGAGTATTCTAGATATTCGAATATTCCGTCGAGATTGAAGAAGCTCACGAGATCTTCGCCCATATTTGAAAAAGTTTACATCAATCGAACATGACTATCGTTTGGCCGAACTCTGTAGAAACGGCGGCAAAGGTACAACGATTTTTTAGCTTATTTTCTTAATCTCGTCGAAGAGCATGTGCATAACTGTGTGTTTAGTGCTGTTCTCGACCAGTTTATGGGAAGGAAATAATTTTTTTTTTCATGAATTTTATAAATTTCTTATTTATAAGATATTATAAATATTTATCGACGAAGATATTATGTTTCAGGTTACTACGATTGAAAATTTGTGTTGTTTGCGGAGAATGTAAACTCGTAACTGGACATCACTGGGATTTCATAACTGACGATGAACTAGGATCTTCTATTAGTATGATTCTAAGGATATGAGGTTCAATGATTTGGTTGGGTATTTGTTAGAAGATTTTGGTATTGACTCCAACAGAATCAGTGCAAAGCTTAGCTATGTGTCTCTTTCAAAAGTAAACTTTGGAAGTAAAGATTTTCCTCCAGTGTTTATCAGAAACGATCGTCATGTTTCAAATCTGAATAAACTACAACATAATGGAGGTCTTCATCTATGTTTAACATTAAAGGTATGTACACATATTTTGTTATAATAGTTATCATTTATTTTAAAATGTAGTTGGTAGTTATCACCATTGATTGTATCAAATATGATTCAGACATGGAATGAAGTTTCTATTTAGGATACGCTTGTTCATGGATGTAGTAATCTCCTTGAGGTATTTTTTTACAACTTTTATATTAATAACGTCTTATAATTCTATTTAACAAGATTACAAGATGTTATGTTGCAGAAGGGAACACAAATTTTACCAATGATTGTGTCAAATATGATTCAGACACGGGATGACGTTTTGATTTCTCATGTTTTGCCTATTGCTGGAAATAGTAATCCGCTTGAGGTATATATTACAACTTTTATATTTAGAAAGCTTTATAAATCTATTTTTACAAGATTCATTACTAGCTTTATGTTTTTATGTTTCAGAGGGAAACACAAATATCTCCAACGATTGCGTCAAATATGACTCAGACACGGGATGAAGTTTTAATTACCCATGATTTACCAAATGCTGGAGGAATACAAATATTACCATTGATTATGCCAAACCTGACTCAGACACGTGATGAAATGTCTAGTAATCGCAATTCGCCTATTGCTGGAAGAAGTAATGCATTTGAGGTACTTTTCAACACTGTGTTATCTTAATGTTCATAATTATAAGGTATTATATATTGTTTAAGAAAATAGATCCATATTTAATTTTGTAGCGAGGAACACGATTTCTCCCTGATACTGAATAGAACAATATTCAAAGAGTTGATGAATTATCAGAAATGCGACATAATCATATAAGAGATAGTTTTATTTCTCCTTCAAGTGGTCTCGTTAATCATATACGACATAATCAACTTGGTCAAGTCAATTATACGTATTGCATGGCACTCTATCAGCTTAAATGCATAAATTCAATTGTTTTCTATTTTAAGAACCTGAAACATAGGAGATAACTTGTAATCAAAACTTTTTATGATCAATAAGTCAAATCTAACATTTAAAAATGTAGAGATATATAAGCAGTTATAATCATATTACATGTGGCAAACCTTCAGATTCAACATTTATTGCGAACTTTCTTGTACTCATGTTGACATCTTTGAAGATGTTGCGAATCATGAAAGGAAGAACCACCGCATATGCATTTACATAATCAACCAGGCTCGCATCTGTGTATTCTGTGCTGCACAGTTGAATGCAGTGATACTTCTCTTCTCCAGGTTGATTACAATCCCAAGCCAGTAAGTTTCTGCAACCTCAATTGCCGAATAGAGGAAACTGATATTCTTCTCTATCTTGTACTTGACGAAGATTCTTGCAAACTCGAAGCCTTTCTTGTCATCTAAAAACTCATCTTAAAGTTCATCAAGAAATTTTACTCCAACAACTAAGGCAGTTTTGTTAAGAAACAAATCTGGATTGTTTCTCTTTTTCAGTTTTAGTAACTCCAAACCTGCTTCAATATGCTGCCAAAAAAATAACAAATACTCACAAAATATATAAGTAATTTTTATAAAGAAAAATAAGATAGATTTATAAGTGATTATAAATAATATATAAATAAGTTCATCCATTCTAACCGTTTTTGCAAGCTTTCTTCCTGGAGTTTCAAGATCCAAAAACCACTTTTCGGTTACTAACGCTTGATTGACTTTTATTTTCCTACATTAAAACACACAGTAGGAACCTATTTTTCACCATCGTGAAATTTATAATAACTTATATAATAAATCTTACCTATTTTTCTTTGACATTTTCCAGTCTCTCATCTTTTCTTTTCTTGTTTTATCAACTGGCTCAAAATGATGAATTATTTGATGCTTCTTTTGTGCTCCAGTAAATGGTGATTGCATATGAATTGATGGTATTTGACATATTTCACTTCTTCTTAGCTCAACATTATCTGGATTAGCTTTATTCTTCTTTTTAAGTGAAGGCTCAATATCATCATATTCCTACACAACAAATAAAATAATTTAAAAAAAAAGAGTTATATGTTTATAAAATAATACAAAACTCATAAAGTTTAAAAAACAAACTCGGGTGTCTTATTGTACCAATCTCTTTTTAACTTTCTTTAGAGGTTGGAAAACATGAATCTCACAAAGGTCTCTCATAAGAACATGATTCATGCAAATTGTTTTATGAATATGTACATGTGAACTTTTTTATCAATCATGAAATAGTGTATAAAATACCTCATTTGCACCCTTAACACTATGACGAATTTCTTGGGAGAGAAGATCAAACTTAGGTGTTGTAAATGTTGGAGTAGGCGACAAAACCTGCAGACACAGATCAATTTAAATTAGATAAATTAAATTTTTACAAGGGCTTATAAAATATGTTTAATTTATACCCTTGTATCATAGTTTGGAGTATTGAATGTTTGAGTAGACAACATGACCTACAAAAAAATAAGAAATGAAATTTGGCATGCCTTCAATCCAAAAATTTATAAACCTATATATATCCTATGTTTAGATTTTATACCAACGACTTTTGTTTCATGCAACTTCCTTCTTCAACTTTTTCTGTGATTTCGTCTTGATTGATTTTCTGTGTATTCTTATTTTCTCCAAGAATACTCTCTTCTTCCGATAAAACCTCTGTATCACATATTTCTTCTTCATTTTCATCATCTGGTGCAATTCTTCTGTCCTCAGAATTTGCTTCTTCATCAACTGAAACTTCTTCATTTTCAACATCAGTTGCGATACTTCTATCACCAGATTTTGCTTCTTCGTCAATCGGAGATTGTTCATTTCATCATCATCATCACCAGAAGTAGGTCCATTCGTGCAATCTTCTTTATCACTAGAATTTGCTTCTTCGTCAATTGGAGCTTCTTCATTTTCATCATTATCATCATCACCAGAAGTAGTTTCATTCTTGCAATCTTCTTTATCCGTTGAACCGTTAGGGAACTTCAAAAAATCATGTTAAATCGTTAGAGAAAATAACATATGATTTTTTTTGAAGTTCTTGGTAAAGTCAGTTGCTTACATTAATCCCTTAAAAAAATTTGGATCGTCTCTACTCGCTTACCCAAACCTTGAACCATTTGGATTAACTCATCAAGTTTCTCATTGTTAGACTTGGAATGATCTTCATTTTTTCTTTGTTCTTTATCTTTCTCATACTCTTCATCTTTATTATCTTCGTTATCGTTATGATTCTCTTCATCTCTCTGATTCTCTTCGTCTTTCTAGCTCTCTTTAGCTTCGTCATAGTCTAAATCTTGCTCATGCTCTTCATCTTTGTCTTTTGTCCTCCGTTGCTCACCTGGCTTCTGTTGCAACAAAAATATCCACAAATCCTTATTCCAAATCTCTTTTCGTCATTTTGTATCCTATGAGAACCATGTTTATAACGCTGTCAAAGTCCGAATCATCCTCATATGTTGTATTCACCAGATGTTTGTATTCCTTAGGAGATCCAAAAATTGTATCAACCACAACCTGTAACAAAAATAAAACATGTGTTTTATAATCCCCTGTAAATCTCATATTTATAAAATTATAAGACCGTATAAAACAATATTTCCAATCTTTTGTGAACATTTCACATTTTTTACAGGCTTTTTTCAATGAATCCATGAATCTCTCTAGAAATCTATTTTCAAACATTTTCTAATATGATCATACAGATTAATTTATAAACGTTTATAAAAACTTACATTATCTATCTTCTCTATCGCTGACACTTCGATTATGGTCTAACTCTTTGTTGAGTCCCAATGCAGAACGAGCGGATCTGATGAAGAGGACGTCTCCCATGGTTTGGCCAAGAACACTCACTGAGGACATTGCCCATAAGTTAATGCCGATGGCAAAACCACTTATTTCATAACCATCTCCTAACCAGGAACCTGAATCCAAGCTTTTAATACTCTTTGACAAGACATTATATGCAACTCTACCCCAAGCACTTTTGGATATGCGATAGTTCATGTAACTCATCATCCTCTCTTTCAGGATTAGAGTTCCAGTCTTTTCTGCAATAATCACTCCTACTGTAATTATTGCTACTTCAAGTGAGAACCTTTCAACTGTTGGCATTTTGGTGCTTTCTTCTTAAACATTTCATACAATGTTTCCACCGTGTATTTATTTTTTTTCATAACATCCACATGTAAGGTTTTTTTACCACTCTGTCACGCACCTTCACTTATGTTTTATCTTCTTCACATACTAACCCTGTTGCCATATAGAATTCTTTCATTGAAAATCTTATAGGCTGATCGGCGAAGGTAAACCAAAGTGCTTCTCCTTTTGTTAGTACTCTTCGCTGCATGAGAAAATGAAATAGACTCTCTCAAAACTCAACACTGGTTCTTCTGACCCACTACGTTTCCAATGTGGGAGTTTTCTATCTGAGCAAACTCCTTATTTCCTAAGACACCAGCAATCTTTTTCACATAATCCATTCTTGAGTGTTGGATAATGACCTTTGGATTATCTGGTGGTTCAATTCCAGCTTCATAAACTCTCTCAGGCAAACGCATGGATGTGCAAAATTCATTGCTATCTAACTGCTAAACAAAATTCAACATGAAGCTCGTATTTAGAAAGGGTTATAAATTCAACAAAACGATGATGTGACTTATGTTCAAGAGAATTAAATCTCTACGAAAAACTAACAAAGGTCCAGAATCAATAGCATTCAAGAACAGACAAACAAAGAAGAAGTGACACCTGATGTTTACAGCTCAGATCAATAGAGTGTGACTACGTATACAACATGTTTTAAGAGAATTTCGTTATTACTCTAGGATCGCAACTATTAAAGATTGAGAAGGCCATTAAAGATCATTACCACTTCATGAGAGATAGATATAGTGATGTTATACTATGTAAAAAATAAGTTACATTCCATAGCCCATCAACTTGTATGATTGGCTATTAACACAAAATTCAACACTAAACTCGTATTTTAGAAAGGGTTATAAATTCAACAAAACTATGATGTGACTTTTAATCATGGTTTATAGATACATTATTCAACGATTATAGATTCAAACACTAATCGATTACACGAATCTCAAAACCACATGAAGCTCGTATTTTAGAAAAGATTATAAATTTGTAAAATCTCACATCTTTCCCTTAGATCAAACAAACAGATACAAAAATTGAAACTTTTGAATTTGTATAATCTAGCATCTTAAATCGAATAAGAAAAATACAGATTCGAAGAAGAAAGAAACTTTGAACATGTCACCGGATTTGTCTAATCTAGCAACTTACAAATTGGGAATTGGACTGAGGAGCCGACATTATATTTTGTCAAGATCTTCCGTCGTTGATTGAACACGTCACCAGAGTCACCGAATTCGCCTTGGAGAGAAGCCAATTTCGTCGGAATCGCCGTCATGAGAGAAACTGATTTCGTTGTGGAAGATCTATTTTATTTTCTCGACGAAAATGAAATCTCAACTAACCTAGGGGCATTAAAGTCATTAATCCTTTAATAATATAAGTATTTATGAAAATGTCTCCCCTCTTAAAGTAAATGTGAATTAATGTATCAAAAAATGTGTATTTATACAATTCTGCTATCATACTTACTTAACTTTAAAATAATTATCTACGATACAAATCCAAAAAAAATAATAATTATCTCCGATACAAATTCAAAACTTTAGATTGGGATCTTTTTCCAGATTTTTTTTTTCAAGATACACATTCAGATTCGATTAATAAAAGTAATGGTTCTTAACTTACTTCTTATACACTAGCCTATAAAATTTATTTAGATATTTTTACACCTTGGATATTTCAGATATTTTTTGCCGAGGCCTAGATGTGATGTGAGACACGAGGCCATCTTGTAAAATAATACTATTGTTTTATAATTGTTGAACCTTTTAGAGCATTTGCATTGGTAGACTATCTGAACAGAGTACAAACAACATATAATAATAATTTACTTTACTTATGTTATTAAATTTAAAATAAAATAAAATTAAAGAAAATAGATAAGAGTGAGATAAAAGTTTCTTCCTTTTGTTGTGGAAGTTGTTCCGGGACATACGATTCTTTTTTTTTTTTTGACTATTTCTCTTCATTTTTTTTATTTTTTTACTGTTTTAATCCTGAGATATTGGTGGAGAAACAAGGGCCGTTACACTCAAGAAAAAAATAATGAAAATTGCATAAGTTACCTAGGGAACCAACGGATGTTATTCAACGAAGAAAATACAATAAAAGCAAGGGCCTTTGTATTAATAACAAGTCTCCTCCTCCTTAGAATTCTTATCAAAAACGACGCTGACAAAAAAATATCTGGGAAACAGACGACACGTAAGCAAACTTCTTGGATGCATTGGCCTACCCGTGACAATTATCATCCTCACTAGTAGAGGACTCAGGAGGTTCACTTAAAAAGGACCCAAACATTTCTCTTCCTTCTTTGTTATCATAGAGTGTGGTTCAAGTGAGAGTCACTCACAGATTGAGTTCCCACGAGTTTCATCCAACTTCATTCCTCAGATCCACAGGTTCATTCTTTGCTCCACTCTTGATATGTGCATGCAAGTCGATAAAGTCATTTATGTTTTGATGCATGTGTGGTGTGTCTCATCCATAACAAGTTTTTTTATATATAATATCTTGCAGTCATGACATCCGTACACAGTACTTTGATGTCGGTCGTATGTAACAACAAGAACCACTCCGCTAGGCCCAAGCTTCCAAACTCCTCCTTGTTACCTGGATTCGATGTTGTTGTTCAAGGTGCTGCTGTTCGGTTCAAGAAAGACACAACAACCACACGAGCCACGTTGACGTTTGATCCACCAACGACTAACTCAGAGAGAGCCAAGCAGAGAAAACACACCATCGACCCTTCTTCTCCTGATTTTCAACCAATCCCATCGTTTGAGGAATGCTTCCCTAAGAGCACTAAAGAACACATGTACGTATTATAATATCACTCAATCCACAATATTCATATGCTAATCAGAGCCGACTGGACAAAACTGAACAAAACATTCGCGTGTAACCCCCAATTTTCTTTTGAAGAAAATTACATAGACATAAACCCTCGAATTAATTTATTAAAAAAAAATATTATTAAATTTTTTACCAAACCCCTACATCTCATAAGTCATAAGTTGAATCATTGGTTTGGTTTTTGATTGTTTTCAGTGAGGTTGTTCATGAGGAATCTGGTCATGTTCTCAAAGTTCCTTTCAGACGTGTTCATTTATCTGGTGGTGAGCCAGCTTTTGATAACTACGACACTAGTGGTCCTCAAAATGTTACCCCACACGATGGTATGTCATTCAACCTTGTCTGTTTATTCACTTCCTATGTGACTATTACAATAACAAATAATACTTGTCAAAAAAAAAAACAGGACTTGCTAAGCTAAGGAAGGAGTGGATTGATCGTAGAGAGAAGGTAGGATCACCAAGATACACTCAAATGTACTACGCAAAGCAAGGAATCATAACCGAGGAGATGCTCTACTGTGCCACCAGAGAGAAGCTCGACCCTGAGTTTGTGAGATCAGAAGTCGCACGTGGCAGAGCCATCATCCCTTCCAACAAGAAGCATCTGGAGCTTGAACCGATGATTGTCGGTAGGAAGTTTTTGGTTAAGGTTAACGCCAACATCGGAAACTCAGCTGTTGCAAGCTCCATTGAAGAAGAAGTCTACAAGGTCCAATGGGCGACCATGTGGGGAGCTGATACCATCATGGACCTCTCTACCGGTCGTCACATCCACGAGACACGCGAGTGGATCCTAAGGAACTCAGCTGTCCCCGTTGGCACCGTCCCCATATACCAAGCCCTTGAGAAAGTGGATGGGATAGCTGAGAATCTTACGTGGGAAGTGTTCAGAGAGACTCTGATTGAACAAGCCGAGCAAGGTGTGGATTACTTCACGATCCATGCTGGTGTTCTGCTGCGTTACATTCCTTTGACAGCTAAGCGTATGACTGGTATCGTTTCTCGTGGAGGATCCATCCATGCTAAGTGGTGCTTAGCTTACCATAAGGAGAACTTTGCTTATGAGCATTGGGATGATATTCTAGAGATATGTAACCAGTATGACGTGGCGCTTTCGATAGGGGATGGTTTGAGACCTGGATCTATCTATGATGCTAATGACACTGCTCAGTTTGCTGAGCTTCTTACTCAAGGTGAACTTACTCGCCGAGCATGGGAGAAAGATGTGCAGGTGAACTAACTCACTAGTCTTCATTTTTACTTTTAATCCTTAACTTTAGTTATAATTTATAGGCACTGAATTTTTACATTTTTTTCAATACTGATTGTTTTTTTTCATTTTTCAAGGTGATGAATGAAGGGCCAGGGCATGTACCAATGCACAAGATTCCAGAGAATATGCAGAAGCAGCTGGAATGGTGTAACGAGGCACCATTCTACACACTTGGTCCTTTGACTACTGATATAGCTCCTGGATATGATCACATCACCTCTGCCATTGGAGCTGCTAATATTGGAGCCTTGGGGACAGCTCTTCTTTGCTATGTAACACCTAAAGAGCATCTTGGCTTACCGAACAGAGACGATGTGAAGGCAGGGGTTATAGCTTACAAGATAGCCGCACATGCAGCTGATCTAGCTAAACAGCATCCACATGCACAGGCGTGGGATGATGCGTTGAGCAAGGCGAGGTTTGAGTTTAGGTGGATGGATCAGTTTGCTTTGTCGTTGGACCCCATGACGGCGATGTCCTTCCATGATGAGACTCTTCCGGCTGATGGAGCCAAGGTTGCACACTTTTGCTCTATGTGTGGGCCAAAGTTCTGCTCCATGAAGATTACAGAAGACATCAGGAAGTATGCTGAGGAGAATGGCTATGGCACTGCTGAGGAAGCTCTGAGAAAAGGAATGGAGGCTATGAGTGAAGAGTTCAATGTTGCAAAGAAAACCATCAGCGGAGAGCAGCATGGTGAAGTAGGTGGTGAAATCTACTTGCCAGAGAGCTATGTCAAGGCTGCTCAGAAGTAAAAGGTCAGTATCCTTAGTGGTCATGTCTTTACAAACATGTTAGTTACTCACATATGGTCAAGATGTGTCTTTATTGTGATCTCTGCCTATTGTCATGTTTCTTTTGCTTCTGGTTCCTCAGGGAAAGGGTGGAAACAAGACTTGGCTTACACAAGTTTGGTGCCTGGTTGGACTATACCTGAATAAGGCACAAAATGTTGGTAAGCTTTAGTAGTCTCTCTGTCTGTTAAATTTTAGAACTATCTATGGTTTATGTTTCTGTTTGTTCCTTTGAGTGAGAATCAGTAATAAAAAAAAACAAACTGAGTTGATATTTTACAATACTTTTATATGTGATTTGGATGGTGAATTGACATGAAAAGCACCAGGGGTGCTTGAACCAGGCTAGCTTGCTAAAGAGCGAGGTAGCCTGGGACCAGGCTGAGAAAGTCCCTTTGAACCTGAACAGGGTAATGCCTGCGCAGGGAGTGTGCAGTTTTCTTTTTCTTTTCTATAGGAGAAGAAGCTTCTGCTGCTGCCGATCTTCTGAGTCTTGGTCAATGGTTTGCCACAGTTTGAATCTCATGAGCTAAGAGTTTCAACTTAATTGACTTATATCCATAAAAATAGTAGGAAGTAAGTAATGCAGTAAGACACTAAAGTAAAGAATGATTCAGTAAAAAAAAATCATATTGGTAAAAGCTTTTGCATATTGAGGACATAAGCCAAAAGTGATTAGACTGTGAAATTCTTTTCCAATTCCACAAAACAAAGATTTAGAACTTAAAAGAAAACTTCTTGGATACTATATATGGTTATGACTTTGTGACCATGTTTGTTAAATCAATTCAGTTTCTTACTATCTCCTTGAGGCTTGGTCCAACACACAAAGCCATTTAGTTTCTTGCTCGATCAGAACAAGCAGATCGATGTAGGAAAAGTGAAGCTCCATCAATCTCACTTTCATGAACATGATTCACTTCCTACGCTCCTTCATAAACACATGTGAAAAAAATGTTTTCCATATCAATAAGTAAAAAGTTATGTTATATTTCCGTAGAAAATTAGTAAAAAGAACATACAAAATGCGAAAAGAACCTTTTGTAGTCAGGAGGAGTAGGTCTAATATTATTATTGTTCATTTGGTTTTCTAGCAGTACTCATACTCATAGTACGGAATCTTATTTTATTCTTTTATGTAGATACCACACCAAGTTGTGTTAGGTTTTTGGCTGTTATTGCTGATAGAAAAAGGTATTCTCAATATAGAACATAAACCGAAGATATAATTTGGAGGCTTGTCAGCCTTTCCTTGGTGTGACTTGTAACTAATATGATTGATGCATTTGTTTAAGAGATAAACTATAAGCCATAAAATGTATGTTAACAAATATGCTTTAGTCTTAATTGAAAACAAATTAAAGTAAGGAAATAAATAAGCAAATTTAATCAGTCAATCTTAATACCATCTCTTCAGATATATTTTATTTCCTTTCTACTTTGAAAATATATATGAATATCGTGAAAATTAAATTTCACAAGATTTACACGAGAAATAAAAGGGTTTTGAAGCTCAAGAAACGTAAGTTATTCAATGAATTATTGTCTATAAAAGAGTGGTGGGCAAGGGGTGATAAAACTTAAAACCCTAATTTTGTTTATTGAAACAATGGCGACGATCTCTGATCTTTCTTGTGATCTGGTAGAAGAGATACTCACAAGGGTTCCTGTAACTTCTCTAGGAGCGGTGAGATCCACTTGTAAAAGATGGTACACATTATCCAAATCTCGGCTTTTATGTAAAGCAAAAGCAAATCATCAGTTTGTAGGGTTCATGATAAAGAATTCAAAGCTGTGTTCAATGAGATATGATCTCGATGAAGAATTTGCTGTGAAGGAGATAAGTGATTCCTTGGAGATCTCTGAGGTTTTTGTCAGCGACGGCTTGTTGTTATGCGTCAGTACTGCCACAAGAGATGACCACAGTAACCAAAACCGCCTCATGGTGTGGAACCCATATTTGGGACAAACAAGGTGGGTCCAACTAAGAACAGCTTACTACAAATTAGACACATATGCTCTGGGATACGACAACAACCATAACCACAAAATCTTGAGGTATATCCTTAAAGATGAGGAATGCGAAATCTACGATTTTAAGTCTGATTCATGGAAGACTCTTGATCTTTCTGTCACTCCAAACTGGAGCCAAGGCTGGGCCGGCGGAAAGTACCGCCATCACAGCGCATCGCTGAAAGGAAATACTTTCTTTGTGCACTATAATGACTTTGCTGAGACGTACGGTCAATAGTTTATCTGTTTTGATTTCACAAGAGAGAGATTTGGAGAGAAGCTTCCTCTGCCTTGGACTTATTGAGAAGAAGGCGATGGTTGTTCTAAGTTTACTCCTTTCTCTTCTTTTGGAGAAGAGAAACTAGCGGCTATATATGAGATGGTAATTTGGGTTACAACGAAGATTGAGCCCAATGAAGTGTTGTGGAGCAAATTTTTAAAATTCGATTGGGAAGCTATCCCTGGTTTTCTTACAGAACATAGTTTATTCATTGATGAAGAAAAGAAACATGCTGTGTTTTTCACTACAGGCTGTTATGATAGTACTAAGACCGAGAAGGAATACTACAACGCAGCTTACATCATTGAAAAGAACGACTTCTTTAAAGCAGTGGATCTTGGAGCAATTAACCCTCCTCCCCACGCTGATTTTCAAGTTGTGTGCTTCAACTCTTATGTTCCAAGTTTAGTGCAAATCAAACAAAATTGCTCGGAGAGACAAGAAGAGGAAGCAAGCCAAGAAGCTCTTGTAGTGCAAAAGAAAAACAGGAAACGGAGTTGCCCTTTTTACAATGATATGTTATTTGTTTCTTTCATCACCTCTTTTTCAATCTTTTTTCTTGTTTTAGTTGCTGCTATCTTCTTTTATCAAGGCTAGTCATTCAGACACTTGATTAAAGATATACTTCTTTTCTCTTTAATTTATCTTCGTCATGCTATTCTTATTTCAAATATATTTATTTTGTGCTTTTCCACTCTTTTTCTTATACCAAGACAAGCTTTTCAACAAATGTATTCAGTATTATTGTGCCTTGTTGAAATTATATAGAGAGGGGAAACATCATTTCCTGATGACATGAGCGTTCCTGCCATCTTCTGAGCAAAGCTGAATATGTCAAAATGCACCATATTTTTCCTCTCATTTAGCTGATCAGAAAAACAAAAAGGACTGCAGTACCTACAAAAAGCGAAAAGAACCTTTTGGAGTCAGGAGGATTAGTAGGTCTATTATTCATTATGCTTTTCAAGGAGATCACCAAAATTTTCAGAGTGTTAGCTTAACAGCTGCTATATACTGACTGTCTTTGATTTTAACTTTTTATAGATGACTAATGTTTCTGCCAAAAAGGGAAATGAAACCATTGGATATGTTAACCTGAACATTTTTTATATATTTATCTGCAATTTTATATATGACTAGTGTTTCTGCTAATGAGACTATTTTTCATTAAATGAGTATTTTCAATACTTTCACTATCTCATGGATTCAGTGTGAAACGGACAACTAGCATGCAGTACTCGTCTACGACTGTCTTATTTTCTCCATGTAGACTTTATACAAGAAATCAACCAATTCATACATCAACCGAGGGTCATGGTCCCGATCAGTACATTAATTAACTTGGTCTCTGTGATAATATATACATCAACACAACTTCTATTCAAGTTTCATACATCAACCAACACTTTTAGATCAATACATACTTTGATCTTGTCTCCGTTAGTCTAATTCTAATGGTGTTTTATGTGGACTTAGCAGATGATTACGCGGATTAAAAGGTTAATTACGTGAAACATTATACTAACGACGTTGATTTGGGCGCTTAAACACTACATCATTTTGTGTTTTTCCAAAATGACTTCCTGATGACATGAGTGTCATCTTCTAAGCAAAGCTGAATATGTCCGATGCACCATATTTTTGCCTCTAATTTATCTGATCAGAAAACTAAAAGGACTGCAGTACCTACAAAATGCGAAAAAACCCTCTTTTTAAGTCAGGAGGCTTAGGTCTGTTATTATTATTCATTATACTTTTCTAGGAGATCACCGAAATTTTCAGAGTCTCAGCTAATAGATGCTGTCTATGACTGTCATGTTTTTTATATATAATGAATTTTTCTGCTAAAGAGGTAAATGAAATCATTGGATAATGTTAGTGTGAACATATTCTAAAACTAGCATCCAGTATTCACGAACGGCTGTCTTATTTTCTCTATGTGGACTATATACTACCACTTTGTGTTAGATTTCTGACTATTATTGCTGATTAAAAAAATATTTTCGATACAGAACAAGACCCGAAGATATAATTTAGAGCTTGTGAACTTTTTCTTACCACATTGGTGTGATTTGTAACTTAATCAGATTATAGAATGCAGACATATATATGATTAAATTACAAATCGCACCAGTGTTGTATTTGTCTGCATTCCGTAATCCGATTAAGTTACAAATCACACCAATGTTGTAAGAAAAGGCTCATAAACTCTAACATTGGTGCGATTTGTAACTTAATCAGCCATATAAGTCCATTTTCAAACAATATAGGTGGATTAATATTCAACCTAGAACAGAAGAACGCCCACACCTTTGAGCTGTAACCAGTGCTGGTTTAGGGGCAGTGCCCAAAGTGCTTTTGCACTAGGTCATTTTTTTTTGATAATTTCTTTAAAGAATTGGAGTCCTTATTTGTAAAAATAGTATAGATTAGGATCCTAATTTTTAGTTATAATAGTTATATCACTGAAAATTTTTTTTTGGCACAAGGTCCATAATCTTATGGGGCCGGGCCTGGCTGTAACTACAATCAAAGAAAATGTGTTGTCTGGTCTCATCCACCATGTTGCAAAGGATGCAATTTAAAGGCACCTGCAAGATCCAACTTCTCATTCTATCTCTTATTCCCAATCTTTCTCGAGCAATCATCCAAGTTATAAAGGCGTGTTTCGGTATCCGCCCTAGGAACCAAACTAATGAAATCAATTATATATACAAAATATATCACGTTTTAAATAAAACAAATATTTCCTTTTATATATGTTAAAATTAGTTTAACTATAAGAATATAAATAATAATTTAAAAATATGAATCCTATTTTTATGCAATTTTTTTATGAAAACAAATATATATATATAATTTGAGAAATTTTAATATTTTATAAATAATTCATTTTATATAGGTTATTTAAAAATCAATATAAAGAAAAGGAAATTTAAAATAAAAAGATAAAAATTATAAAATGAAAAGAAGACGTTAGTAATGATATTAATTATATTTTTTATAATTCATTAAAGATATCATCTATACTATTATTTAAGAATTAAATTTGCTTAGTTGTCATGTTCTCCATAACTTTAGGTAATTTTGTTTATTATCATATTTTTAATATTTATATATAATTTATTTATAAATAAAACGAATTTATATGAATATATCATATTTTTAGAAAATAAGATAATTCTTGTGAATTATGTTGTTATCTTGACATATATTTTCTATATAAAAATTAAATTTTAAATTAAGATATAAAAATTATTTATTTATTATAAACTAAAACGAATTTATACTAAGAATTTTATATTTTTCTAAATAAGACAATTCTTATGTATTATTTCTTATGTTGAAAATATATTTTCTTATTATAAAATTAAATTAAGATATAAAATTATATTATTAATTATTCAATATAAATCATCAAAAGAATTATTTGATAAGTGAATTTTGTTAAAGAATAAAGAAGAAGGTTGTAACTCTCATTATCTTATTCATCACGTGCACATACATATATATACATACAAGAGAATAAGCATATTCCTTAGGAGATAAGGATTACAACAATAAAGGGGATGATTATCCTAATCCTATAATGATTAGGATAACTACAACATATGGATAAACACAAGGGAGGATAGTGACTGATG
>CAKOAT010849598.1:2415-28353 GCA_932364175.1 Eruca vesicaria subsp. sativa
AAGCGATTCTCGAGTTTTATAAAACGATTTCTCGAGTTTTATAAAACGATTCTCGAGTTTTATAAAACGATTCTCGAGCTTTATAAAACGATTCTCGAGCTTTATAAAATGATTTCTCGAGTTTTATAAAACTGTTCATTTTGTATTCTTGCGGAAAGTTTTGGCTATTAATTCCGTCGTACCGATTTTGACCCCAACATATTCAATTAAGGTTTAAAGCATTGTTTCATATATATCTGTATATACATACATGTTTATTGTTTTGTGGGATTGTTTCCAGTCCAAGTAATTAGCTTTCTGCAATCCCCTACTACTAAACCACCTCTATGAGGTTAACAACATGGTCAATTGCATCATATTGTATTACATAATCAAATAAATTACAATAGTGCATTTGCATCACTCCCAACAGTAATTTATGAAATTACAACATTCAAAATACATCTTTGCCGTAGAAGGCGTTTGAAGCTTATTTCGTAATCATATATGGAGTAGGATAAAAGAGTGATTAATAAAAAAAACATGCGACATGAACATTTCTTTCAATATTCAAGAATGAAAAAAGGAATAAAGATTTGATGGTGAAGCTGGTAATGATGGTACCAAATGTCTCACACATGACAGGTATATGAGTGCATCCATTAAAAGCATATTTCCGCAGCAGCAATTAGAGTGGCTCCACAACTTTGCTTTTCTCTAAAGTGATGCATTATCAAAAGGTGCCCTCCATTTCTTATTTTACATTTTGGATAATATAAAGTATATGACATCAGTATACTTCATGTCACATGTATCATCGTATAATATTTGACTGTATATATGTTGTAGATCTGTGGTGCAATACAAACAGACGTATACCAATTTCGGTTTCAATGGTATGTGGCTACAAACTTACAGCTGAACATCAAAAGGCTTGAGAAGTTTCTTTTGTATGACAAAAGCAAAAGATGTAGGTTAATCTGCAACACAAGACATGCGCAAATATCAATGGGAGCAAAGCACAAACAAAGAAACAGAGGATTTTGTCAGTGTTATTTATCACTTTGTATCACCCACTGTTTTTATTCTTTTCAGTCTGAGGATCCATTCAAAAGAACGTTTTGCTTTTGAACTGAATGATACCCGGTTCTATGCAATACATGAGGCACATTTGCATACGGTCTAACTCATTTTGTAAAAAAATAGTTAGTAAAAAAGGCTTTTGAATTGAATGATACCCGGTTCTATGCAATACATGAGGCACATTTGCATACGGTCTAACTCATTTTGTAAAAAATAGCTAGTAAAAAAGGTTCATGTATATTTTTCTTTTATTATTTAGGTCCAATTTTTTTGAACTCTATTCATAACAATAAAAGGTATTTTTTAGACTCATAACAAGAACTAGAGACTAGAGTCCTTTTATTTTTTTAATACTATATGTTTACCATTGAGTCTGCTGGAATTGATGGGAACCTTTCTCATGGCTTTGACGAGTTCGACTTGCTCTTTGACATGGAGTGTAGGCGGAGCCGATCCTAGGAATTATATAACTAAAATGGCTAGAATTAAAAATGAAGAAGTGACCATTTGAGAAGACTCGAACTCATTTTTAATAACATGACCACACAAGGGCGGATCCAGAAACAATTATAATTGGGGACACACTACTGAAAACAACCAAAATTCTGTTTAATAGAGAGCAATTTTCTTATTTATCCACTAAAACAAGAACATTTTATGAAAATTTACATAGATTATATAAGAAAAATAAAAAAAAGAGTTGGGATCACGTGACCTGTAGACGTACACATCTGTTCGCCTCTGTGAACACAAGATTATATCACTATACTAAGGTAACAATTTGAAAAATTATGGCCAAATTTTTTTGATAAATCTATCGGTTAGAAGTCTATGCTTTATTAGCTTGGTCTAAGGAGCGGCTCAGCAACATCACATAGAAGAAATGAAGTGCTTCAAAACCACGGGTGAGGTCAAGTAAGACCGATTTATAACTAAACTTTCCTTAACAAAATATATAGTATTGAATATTTTGGATGTTATTATATGGTCTTTAGGATTTGCTTCAGTATCCATAAAAATTCGATAATATCTCAGCTTATAGTAGTTGATGGTGTATGTGGTGATGAGAATTGCGTTCACTCACATGTCTCCTCACCATTAATGGCAGAGGCACTAGCAATTCGGGAAGCGCTCCTCCAACTGAAAAACCTCAACCTTACCCACATCTACATTGAATCAGATTCCCAGATGTTCATTAGAGCGATTTCGACAAACACTTGGCGTATGGGAGCTCTACAGAGTTCTCAAAGACATCTTCTCGCCTATCTTTTCTCTGTTGTTCATTGTTCTTTCATTTCTCGGCCTCTAAACTCTGTTACATATTTGTGACAAAAATAACTCTACATAACTCCTTTCATCTTGTATCAGGTTCGGCCTAAACTATTTTCTCTTGATGAATTGAGGTTGTTCAAAAGTTACTTGTATTAAAAACTCAAAATTTAAAGGGAAATTGCATCTAATAACATTAAAAAAAAAAATTGATGAAGTAACCAAAAAAACACTCTCTCTCCCCTTCTGTGTTCCTATCTCTCTCTACCATCTCTCTAGAAAACTAATTTTGCTTTTTTTTTTAGGTTATTTAACAAATAAGCCCAAATTTAAACAAGGTTAAATTAGAATAGTGAAATAATAAATAAAGTATCATTAAATAATTCATGACATTATGTGAATGAAGTGAATGGATCATTAGATGTTGATGATCACGATCAGTTTTGAGTATTGCAAAGTGAAACATTGAATTATAACCTTTAGAAGAAAAAAAAGAAATTCTGAAAAAATTACATTGATATATTTTCAAATTTATAATTTTTTTTATTGATCTACAACGTACAACCCCAAAACTCAGGGACCGGCCATGTTGATGGTCTAGAGCACACAAAATCGGTTTTAACATTTTTCGTTGGTATACACAAGTTAATGTGGCAGATTTACTCAATTGAACCGGTTTTGCTTTGGTACCGTTAAAACCGAACCAAGACCTAAAATCGCTTGGTCCCTCCCTCCTATCTCTTCTTCCTCCGTTTCTCCGGTGAAGGTCTGTCACTTCAATGGCGGCTAGGTTGAACATTTCGCGTCATAACACCCTCTCTTTCTTAAACACTTCCCTTACTTCTAAACCATTCTTTTCCAGAAACAGTTTCATATTATCCAAAAAACTCACTTCTTCCCCAAGGAGAGCTCTCTACTGTACTTCCACCCTCGAAAGCCATGAGAACAACGACACTTTCGTCCTCACCACTCCTCTTTATTACGTCAATGCCCCTCCCCACATGGGCAGTGCTTACACCACCATCGCCGCCGATTCAATTGCCCGTTTCCAGGTGTTTGGTCTCTGACCTCTCTACCTCTTGGGTTCTTGTAAAGTTTCAGTCTTTTGCTGTTGAATTGTTAGTTCATTTGGTGGGTTCTTGAAAAGTTTCAATCTTTTGCTGTTGAATTGTTAGTTCTTAGTTCATTTGGTGGGTTCTTGAAAAGTTTCAATCTTTTGCTGTTGAATTGTTAGTTCATTTGGTTGGTTCTTGAAAAGTTTCAATCTTTTGCTGTTGAATTGTTAGTTCATTTGGTGGGTTCTTGAAAAGTTTCAATCTTTTGCTGTTGAATTGTTAGTTCATTTGGTTGGTTCTTGTAAGTTTCAATCTTTTTGCCACTGTACCTCTCTATCTCCCTTGGGTTCTTGTAAAGTTCCAGTCTTTTTGATGTTAGTTCATATGGTGGTGTTCTTGTTTGTTTAGAGGCTGCTTGGAAAGAAGGTTATCTTTATCACAGGAACAGATGAACATGGTGAGAAGATAGCTACCTCAGCAGCTGCTAATGGACGTAATCCTGCTGAGCATTGTGATCTCATTTCTCAATCTTATCGAACTCTTTGGAAAGAACTTGATATAGCTTATGATAAGTTCGTCAGAACCACTGATCCTAAGCATGAAGCTATTGTGAAAGAGTTTTATGATCGAGTTTTCGCGAATGGTGATATATACAGAGCTGATTATGAAGGTCTTTACTGTGTTAACTGTGAGGAGTATAAGGTTTGTTTTCTTTAAATGAAGAGTAAAAGGGTTTTATACTTTTATGGTTTTATAAGTTTTGGTTTTGTTTTGGATCATCTCTGTAGGATGAGAAAGAGCTGCTTGAAAACAGTTGTTGCCCTGTTCATCAAATGCCATGTGTTGCAAGGAAAGAAGATAACTACTTCTTTGCTCTATCCAAATATCAGAAACCTCTTGAAGATGTTTTGTCTCAGAATCCTCGTTTTGTGCAGCCTTCGTACCGTCTAAACGAGGTGAGAACACAGTCTTTGAGTTCTCTTTCAGGTAGTGCTTGTGGACCTTTGGTGATACACATAGTGCAGGATAGCTCAAGGATTTGCTCTTAGGAGTAGTCTCTAGCTCATTCCGTTTTAATCATTTTTTCTAATAGGTGCAAACTTGGGTAAAGAGTGGCTTAAGGGATTTTTCTATTTCTCGAGCATTAGTGGAATGGGGAATTCCTGTTCCTAGTGACGATAAGCAAACCATATATGTTTGGTTTGATGCTCTACTGGGGTAAGACAGACTGTTTACCTAGTTTACTTAGCATCCACGAACAGGCTTTTGTATTAAATATGATATTAAACTCTAATCTCATATCTTTCATCTTTCATTGCAGTTACATATCAGCTCTAACAGAGGACAACAAGCAACAAAATCTAGACGCTGCTGTTTCACTAGGCTGGCCTGCTTCATTGCATTTGATCGGAAAGGTACAGCTTATGCTCATTATCAACTCTAGTGATATTAGGATTCACCTATAACAGAATATTTTCTGGAGTTCTTGGAGATTTTCTGGAAACAGTAACATTCTTGGTTTGTTTTATTTTTGGGTTCACTAAAATGAAATGAAATCCTTCTCCACATACCATATTCTTCAGGATATACTACGATTTCACGCTGTCTACTGGCCTGCTATGCTAATGTCTGCTGGTCTGAGTCTTCCAAAGATGGTGTTTGGCCATGGATTTCTCACAAAGGTACTTAATCCAAAAAAAAACTCTGCATAGAGTTCTTGTTCTTGCCAACTTCTTTTGTCTTTTTCTGATATCATTGCGTTCTATGGTTTGTCAAATCATAGGATGGAATGAAGATGGGCAAGTCATTAGGGAATACTCTAGAACCTTTTGAGCTGGTCCAGAAGTTTGGACCAGATGCTGTTAGGTACTTCTTCATCCGGGAAGTAGAATTTGGAAACGATGGGGACTACTCAGAAGACCGTTTTATAAAAATTGTCAATGCACATCTCGCTAACACGATAGGTTTCTTTCAACTCTACTAAATCGAAACTCTTTGAGTCTAGTTTAGCCTTTTGGTTTCTAAAAAATGTTATTCCATTTCTCTTCAGGAAATCTCCTTAACCGTACTCTTGGCCTTCTTAAGAAGAACTGTGAGTCCACTCTAGTAGTAGACTCTACTATTGCAGCCGAAGGAGTTCCTTTGAAAGACACAGTGGAGAAGCTGGTAAATGTTCATTCCTCTCTAAGTACTGTAATTGCTTAGAGAGGAATCTTTAAGTAACCGCACTTTAATCTTTCATCTCTCATAGTGTACCGTTTTATCTAATAATAGGTTGAAAAGGCACGGACAAACTATGAGAATCTTTCACTATCAACGGCGTGTGAGGCTGTGTTAGAGATTGGTAACGCTGGAAACTCGTACATGGATCAAAGAGCACCTTGGATGCTTTTCAAACAAGGTGGTGACTCAGCAGAAGCTGCAGCCAAGGTCATAACAAAAGAATAACACAAGGATTTGTTATTGGTTAGGTGATCAAGTTAGTGACTAGTTTATGATTACAGGATCTGGTGGTTATATTGGAAGTAATGAGAATCATAGCGGTTGCGTTATCCCCCATTGCACCATGCTTAAGCCTGAAGATATATTCACAGCTTGGATTCTCAGTTGATCAGTTCAATAGCATAACATGGGTAACAAACAATCTCCTATCATCTGATTTAAACTAAAAAAAAAACTTCATGGGTTTGATTGTAATGGTTTTTGTGTCTTTAGAATGATACAAAGTGGGGAGAGCTAAAGGCAGGTCAAGTAATGGAACAAGCGAGTCCTGTTTTTGTAAGGATCGAGATGGATGCAGAGACAGATAAAGAGGAGAAGAAGCCAAACGATAGTAAGAAAAAGAGTAAAGCTAAGGTCAAAGTAGAGCAACAACCTCAGACTCTAGCAGAAGCTTAGTCACTTCCACAAAATCTTGATGAACTGATTATCTTCAATCTTATATACTCATGATTCAATTCAATTCAAAGTTTCATCAGCTTCATCCACTCTAAACTAAAATTTCATAGTTCTGATTCAGCAAATTTGTTATCTTATATAGTGTAAGATATAGTGTAAAGTTCTAACACAGCAACTCCATATCCAAATATCATTAAGAATCACTCTACTACTAGAGGTGAAAACGAGAGCCTGTAATGAGGAAACAAGCAACTCTAAAACCAGAGAAGCAAGAAGAGAAGGCTAGGAATAGAAAAGCAGCAAAGCCTAAACCAATGGCTACATCTGACTGCAAACAGAAGGCTTTGTTGGCCGTACACGTGTCACCTCCCCTCATCGTTCTAGCTAATGCTGCTGCTGCTGATCCTGCCGACAGCAACAGGTAAGAGAACACCTGCCGATACATCCAGAAAATAAGTACACTTTCAAACTCATGTCTTGTCTCTTTAATTAATTAATTGGGGTTTAATTAAAATATCGGAGTTAAATTAAAATAATTAAGCAATCATTGAGACAGTATATTTGCCTTTAATGATTATTAAGCAAATCTAAGCTTAAAGAATTGATCTTTATTTAATTAAATTAAACAATCACCTGGTCATGACCAAAGTCGAACCAGACTTGAAACGCTTCAGGCCACAACGTTGTTTCTCTGGAAAACTCCCAAACGCAAACGCCCATTTCAAACACGGAATATAAAGCCACGATTGCGTTTGCCACGAACGCGAATCTGCAGCAACTCACACGCAGATTCTGTCCTCACTCAGTTATCAAATTCCAAAAAGGTTTGATTCTTAATTTTTGAAGAAGAGAGAAGAAACCGAACCTGAAAGCGTCGAAATCGTACCAGTGAGGCGAACCGGAGCCGCGGGAATTGGTGAGCATGAAGACGGCGGAGGCGAGGGAGAAGGAGAAAGAGGCTAAGCGGAGGAGGAGGATCAGGGAGTTGAAGCGACGGAGCTTCTGAGCTGCCACGGTGGAGTGGAAGTGAGTACGGTCTCGGTATGTCGGAGATTCTCCGTTGCGGAAGTCATGCGGCGAGCGCATGGCGGAGGAGAGGATTCAGAGGAGAGGCTTAACTGTGTTGAAGAGGAAGAAGAGAGACAAGAAGAGTCATGAGAAGTAGTTTTAGTTAGGAACTTAGGAGTCACGAGTCATTAAGGAGAAAGAGAGAGAGATAAGGAAGGAGAAGAAGAATGAGAGGGAAAGTGATGCAAAAGAAAAGAGACAGAGCTTATTAACCGGTTGGTTACAATGTCGCTTTCTTGATTTTGTCTGGTTTATTATATTCGCGGTTCGTTTTTTTTTCTTTTTTTTTGCAATGGCCATAGCGGTTTGTTGCACGTTGTAAAAGCACCTCCATTGGAAATTTTAAACAAGTATCTAATAATTAAAATCAAAGAAAAAAATTGAGAAATTAGAGAAAAATATTAAGATAAAATTCTTAGATTAGATGTTTTCAAAACTTTATTAGAACTTTTTTGGGCACTTGGCAAATTATGATTGGACTCTGTTTATCTGAGACAATTATAATTAATCAATTATCTTTATCAAATTAAAATAATAATAAGTTTTTAAAGAACTTTAAAATGAGAAACTTATCAATAAGGTTTATTTATAAATATATAGCTAAGACAACTATAATTAATCAATTATCTTTATCAAATTAAAATAACAATAAAAAATTCTTAAGACTTTAAAATGAGAAACTTATCAATAAGATTGCTCTAATTAGTCATGCGGTTCCGAACTGAATCGAACCAAAACTTTCAGATTTTATTTCACTTTCCGTTCGATTCGGAAAGATTTGGTTACCATTTGGTTTGGTTTGATTTAACCGATCTTTTTCTTTAATATTCTATATGTACTAAATTGGATTATATCAAAATTGGACTGATGTTAACGAGTAAACAATTTAATTTAACTAATGTAACAAAATAAGATCTGATTTTAACCTATTTAAACCGAATTTTCAATTTTTTTGGAAACAACTTTTTGTTAATTTTGGTTTTTGAATTTGGAAACCAAAATTAACCGATAACCAAATCAAGTCAAAATGTAATTCGGTTAATTTCATAATCAATTTTCAAAACTTCAATTAACTGAAAAATTGGTTCGGTTTGGTTCTGGAAAACCAAAATCGCAGGGCTAGTTGTAACGGTCCCAAACCATTAAATGTAAAATGAGCATTTTTGGTAATGTTAGCGGTCAGAGACTGCATTTTGGAAAGGTTATATGAAATTAAAAGCACCGGTTTTCACATGATAGTAGACGTTTCTGACGAACCATTAAGGAGAAGAGTGCAAGATTTGTGTCATTAAATGGATTAGGTACACAAAGGTAATAAATTCACCAAACCTTCTTGTCTCTTTGTAAAATGTTTTGTATTAGAAACTGTTGTTGAGTATTTAATGCCGGAGTCGTTTAAAGAAAGTCTGAAAATGACGTTCGAGCCATCATGAAGGACCGGAAAACTGAACCGGAACTGACTTGAAACAATCTGATTTGGTTTGATTTCAGGTATAAGCGCACTATTACATGTTGATATCGGTTTGTTTTTTGGATTAGTATCCATTGTCCAATACTCGATCTGTTTTAGTGTCCAAAAAATTTGGATACCATACAAAAATTTATCATTTTAGATTTTTGGTGTACTTTCAGTATTTCAAATATATTATAGTATTGTGGATTTAATTTGTATTTCGAAAATATATATTTTATATTTTTTTTCACAGATATCCGAATATTTTGTCAACCATTTCCGAATATTTTTTCACGCAATATTTAAAGTTCACATATAGTCATTTAAAAATTCAGATACTTTTTTGGGTTAGTTTCTAAATTTATGTACCAAACCGAATCTTATAGTACTACCTATAAACGTCCAAAACTCCTCCGCTCGAAAAGACAAAACCATTATATAACCCAAACACTCAAGTCTATGCTCCTTAACATGAAAATTAAGGATCAACAAGACCAAGAATGTACACATACTATAGTCGAGAATTTTAATATCAGAAATTTTTAAAAAAGGAATGTGAAAACGAATCCATTAACGAGAGTAAGATTATAATCCTAAAAGGTGGATTAGATTTGATTCCACCACAATATTCCAAACCTTAAAGACAACTCCAGAACCAAAACCACAAAAGAAAAAGAAAACAAGCTTTTGAGCATACAGATTCATCTGGCTGCTTCTTGATGATTGATGATGCTTCTTCTTACGTTCTCTCTCTTAGCTTAGGATCGAAATTTCTACAACACATAAAAAACGCAAAGAAGTGATGCTCATAGCATCTCTTGCGATTTTCTAACACAGCGACTCACTTTCTTCCTAAACTCTGCTCTGTTGTCTCTCCACTCTTTTGCAGCTTCCACGTTAGCAGGTGACTCGTCGTTAGGACTCGAGAGCATAGATATGATACTCAACACAATGCTTTCTACCTGTGCATCATACACAACAAAACCCATTAGCTCTCTCAAACATATGATCTAATATAAAGAGAGCTCAAAACACTATGGATTTAAGGTCCAGAACGTAGACATCAAAAAAAATAGTTCATATTCAAACACAAGCACTCTTTACGATATTAATATCTAACCCGCACCCATTCAGCATAGTAATCCCAACTTTCAAATTCCATACTTCTTTTTTTTTTGAGCAACTCAAATTCCACATATACATGAAAAGAAAGTGGCACAAATGCAGAGTTGTATAAGCTAAAAGAAATCAAACGAAACAGAGTATCTTTCTGTGGCCAAGGGCAATCTATTGTATTTCAAAGAATGCCAAGTTATATATAAACTCAAACCCCTAAAAATTAACTAAACCCTGAAGCATATCACCAAAGCTACTAAATTGGTGAGAAAAAGAAGGGATTACCGTATGGATAGCGGTCCAACGTTCAGAGGCAAGCTCGTATCCATTAGGATCCTCACCAGGCGGATGAAGAATCGATATGCAAACTTTCCCATCAGAATAAACTGCAGTTCCAAAATGTACATAAAACCATCAAGAAGGAAGTACAGAGAGAGTTATTAGTCAGAATAAGCACACTCACCATTAGGATGCCACATCTCAGAAGTGAACGTCACAGTTGGTGGGAGCTGAGGATATTCATTTGGAAATGTCATTATTGCATTAAAGAATCCCCCTTCACTACAACAAAAATAACAAAAAGTTTCAATGCCCCAAAAAAAAAAAAAAAATCATCAAAAACAGCTTAAGAAAATCTAAAACTCACATGAGATATACTTAAACCTCTAACCAAACATAACATAAGCGTAAACAAACAGATATAACACAACAGAACCAAACAATGTAATGAATCAACAAATCAAATACAAAACAAAAGATTCATGTCACAATAGAACCAATCAACATTAAAAAATTGGTATCAATAAAACTACAACCAAATCAACACACAATCTGAAGAGACAAAATCCAAATTCAAGAATCAAAGACTTACTACAAGGTATCAGGAGGACCCATGATGGAGACGCTCCATTGAAAAACGTTACTCTCGTCAACGAGACCAGCAGAGAAACCATCAACCGGTTTCTTGCACAGATCTGCAAACAATAGTTAGGTTAAACCGGAATCGAAATTCACCTCAATCAAACAATTGAATTGAATTGGAAAACCCTAAAGAAGGATTGAATTCAAGAAAGAACCTTTGAGCTGTTTCTGGAGAAGAAGGCTTGCTTGAGTATTAGTATTATTATTCGCCATCGCAAAGAGAGAAAACTCTAGATTCGGGGGGGAGAGGAGAGCCAAGGATTTTTGTTTGATGCTAGACGACGTCTAGGGCAGTCCCTATTTATATATTTCCAAGAATAATTTTTTTTATTTCTAGAGAATTTCCAGAAAATTATTATTTTTCTTATTTTTAAAGTTTAATGGAATATTGTAGTGAATGGAAAATCTTTTTAATGGAAGAGATTAAAATGAGGAAATTACTAGAGATGCACAGTTATATTTACAATTTTTATCATTAACTTTTTAAGCTATATTAAAATTTATATTGTTTTTTTGTTGTAACGCTCGGATTTTATTGTAACGTTCTGTTTTCGGTTTATAAAATTTAACTTTTGTATGATAAATGTGGTTTTTAGAAAACTGATAAAAAATTATTTATTAATCATATCATCATTTTTTTCAAAATTATATATATATATATAATTTTTTGTTCAAAAAAATAATAATATATAGATATATTATTTTTTGTTCAAAAAAATATATATACAGACATAAATTTATGTAGAAAGATTTCAATTGTCAAAAGAAGCACAAGTTTCAAATATATCGGTTAAATGATGATCTGACGTGGTTTGTGCGAGAGAGTGTTGGCTGAAATTCTCGAGAGACCATAGATGGATTTTCATTTGTCGATAGGCATTAAATTTCTTCTTTGATCAAAAGTCTAGTTGAGTGCGGATAATAATGCTTATTGATTGGTTATATCGTTTTCTTTCTTCCATATTATTGCATACAAATATGCTTTGCAACCTACTGTATTTTTTATCTTAAAGAAAAAACATACTGTGCTTTAGTGATTTAAAGAAGCATTTGTTTGAATAACTAGGAAGATTTTATTGAGAAACAAATAGATACATGTCGAAGAACAGAACTATTAGCTCGAAACATGAAAATATTAGATTTTAGCATTATGATCACAGTAAATTAATACTGAACAAATTATTTTTGATTTTATTTTGATCCACATGAGGCACATAGTATGAGTATCCAACTTCACAATTGTCTTGTATATGTAAATAGCTTAGGAGTTTTTCTTTTATAACACTGGGAATAGTTAAGAGAGCAAGGAGATACAAGAAAATACAAAAAAGATGGAAGAAATGTCAATAGACACTAAAACATGGAATGGATCTCACCAAATTCTTCTAAAGTTGAACCTCCAAAGAAAGTAGATGATGGAGCCATACCGAAGTGTTTCGGACAACGTACGACTGGTGACGGAAGTCGCGAGTAACACTTACAGCAATTGCCGCAGCAGCTTCATTGCGATCGGAAAGAACGTGTTCCAAGCTCCATGTACCTATCCTAGTAAGGAGGAAAAAGATGCCGTGACGCATATGGCTAAAGATTTGGTGTTCATCTGTCTTTGTGATAATGTCCTGCAAACACTTGGACGTGGTTTCAAAAATGATATTTGAGAAATGTAGATTATGAATACACTCCACCGTCCAATAAAGAGCCCATAATTCTGCCTCTGCTTTTATGCGCATACACGAATAGATTCGGCGACTGTGCATGATTGTAGACTCATGTTCATCACGTAGAATCCATGACACACTAGTAAGGTGGTTCGAATTTATCCATGAAGATCCAACATTACATTTGATGAATCCACTTGGGATTTTTTTCTATCCTACCTGTTCCGTTTGAACATCACCCATACGTTCATTCGTGCCTGAAAATGTATCAAACCATGTAGCTTCTTCTTCATAGGCACGTTTAGCAATAAACGATGTTTCGTGAATCTTTTTTCGAAAATAAAAACATTTTTAACTTTTCAAATTTCCTATAACAACCATGGGAAAACATTCATTGTATGTATTTCTATAGTAGAGCTCGTACCCATCTTGATCAAATGAACAAAATATGATACTTAGGAGTTAGCATCATGTTTTTTGGAGGTGTTTGCATAGTTTGGCAAGGTTGATTATTCAAAACGATGATAACACTAGAGGAATACATCGTTCAAACAATGTTACTAACTTACTATACTTGATTACTATACTTGATCATGTAGAAAGACACATACATGAGAGTATAGATAATCTGATAAATGACGCCACATCATGTCATGCATGCTAATATATTTTTTTATGAAATTGAATACAATAATATATCTCCTAGATATTATCTGAGAAATAATTTACCATATGTCATCACTATAATTATTTTTCACTAAAAATATGACATGACATTGTAAAAAAAACATATGACTTAGAGTAAAATGTGACATAGACAATTACATTTAATTCGTTTCTATTTTTGATAACTTTTTGAAATATAGTAATAACTCATAATTAAAATAAATATATATAAATATAACATTAATTAAATATAAAATCTTTTACCAATTTTGAAATATTATTTTAGTGTATTTATATAATCCAACAATTTTTACTACTAAGAAAAAAATTCAAAAAGTTATACAAATTTTATTAAAAATATAAAATTTTAATCAATACCATTTACTTTCTTTTGGTATCTACAAATTTAAGAAATTCTGATTAGTTTTATTTTGATATTATACAATTTATATCTTTTTTAATTTCATACAAGTTGATTTAATGTATCTCAACTCAAAGAAACAAATGAAAATTTATCTAAGATTATAATTTTAAATATATATATATATATTATTCTAAAATATAATTTAAAATAAAAATAATTTTTTATTTTATCTTAATTTTTATGTTTAACTAGAAAATTATATTAAAACATTGATATAAATAACAAAATTTATTTTAAATATAATTTAAATTTAAAAATAGTATTGATGTACATGGTGCAGACACATAGTAATAGTAAGATTAGATCTTCTGAGTGTTAAGAATCGGAACTCATTGATGACTGGTATGTACAATTTCCTCTAAGGATTGTTTATTTGGCTGATAGCTCTCTCGAAATGTTCAGTTAACCTGTGGAAAAAGGAGAGTGAGAAAATGATTTGAGGGCATGTGGAAGAACGTGGGCGGTTCCGATGGACAATTACAATAATATGAAAACGTACATTCAATTTTACAGATGAAGAAGAAGACATAATATAAAGTGTTTTTATTAAAAAGAAATAATTTAAAATTTAACTTGGAAGATGTCCTTTGGACCTAAAGCTGTATTGGTATGGAGAACAGAACTTGAACATATGCTTCTCTTTTTCCCTTTATTGTCCTCTTTTGACGCATTTGCTATTTTTGTACTTTATTATTTATCTCATCTTGCATACATATTGGAATGAGTGTATGCTTTTTTCTTTCTTCAAGTCTAATGCAAATGGATGTGAAAGAGAGACAAGATTTTGGCAAAGAAACATTGGTCATTGCAAAAGCAGATCCAAAAGGCCCAGATTCCATAATCCCTTGGAGATGCCACTCATTATGTTACCACTAATTTCAATCAAGGTTACTTTAGTTAACTAAAACAAGTGAACGTGGAACTGCGAAAATAACACCAAACATTTGTTTTACTATTTGGTTCGGCCAGTTCCACACTGTCTCCTTTGAATTTCTCGTTTTGAACTTGGCTTCCTTGTTTTTCATATCACGGAAAAATGGTCTTTATTATAAAAGTCACATTATATATAAAAAGGGTTTATAAAAAATGTATTAAGAAAATCTTTTAACTTGCCTCAGATTCAGCGACTACAGCATTGCTTTTTTTGTTTTTGTCGAACTGGATAGCAGTTTCGGTAAGATGAAGAAGAGAGGATCGGGGAAAATAGTGAAAATAAAACTGAAATATGATAATATCTCTCTTTCTTTCTCTAATAATATGTTGTATAAGTGTGTACATGGATGTACGTACCTCTATATATGTCGTGCTATTGATCCATACATATAGATCTACGTGATGGTCTTATGTTCGCATTGTTTTCTAGCTCGTTGTATTGCTTTTTTTTTTCTTCTATGTTTTTTGTTCTGTTTACATGATCTATAACACTTCTTTTTTTCTTCGTCGTCATATCATCGAGTTGCGTTTAAAATCATCATCCTCTTTTTATTCCATACGTGAGGCTTCATGCTTGACATAATTAACTAAAGTTATGAATCGCATATGATTATAAGAAAGATATATTGTTTGACAGCTGATAAGACAAACATATATAATTGTAAGAGGTTAGATAAAGCCGTCACTGAAAATGATATATACACCACATAAATGACATCTCTACAATACCAAAAAAAACATACTCATAGACTGATCAGGTTTGACACTCATTAGTGCTATAAGAGTTTTGGAAATGAAGCGCAGATGGAATACCTGATTTACTCATTAGTTCACATTTTTATTTATTAATCGTCGTCACACCTATATAGCAAATTAGCAACCAAATAAACCCTACTTCAGAAGATAAATGATTCATCTAGCTAGCTTCTGTTACACATTTTTCAATTAAATAGAAATGGATACATATGGTTTTAAATCAGGTTTGTTTCTGATAAGAAAAAAAAAACGATAAATCTTTAAGAAAATAAAGATAACCAGAATAAAAGTTGGACCAAAGAAGTATATCACATTCTCATAGGTATTATTGAAATAATCTTCTCTTAGCATATCTATATTCGACATAATAGTTTATATTTGGTCATGTAATTCAACTTAATTACGTTTGACATATACTACATGCTCTCTATACATCTCGTTAATGGTTTACAAGAAATTGAGAATTCGATTGATTATTCAATAACACACACCAAAAAAAGTTCCCATTACAACTCCTTAATTCGAACAGAACCCACACTTCTATTTATATAGCCAATAACACCAATTTTGATAAGACATTCTCACACTTTAAATATCTTCTAAAAGACCGAAAACATAATTCTATAACCATACCTTCCCCTTGATCCCCAAAATTAGCCTTTGGGTCATATATATAGCTCCATCATCCATGGTTTGATTTCTCCTCAGTAATATGTAGCCCCCATGAAAAGAGATCCATGTACAACCCAACCAACAAAATAATCATCAATGCTGCGTACTTAGAAGGAGAGATGGCCTATTGAGTTGTTGGAAGTGAAACCGGTCCAAGTACTAATGTTGCTATTACCTCCCCATGATGTGTATCCATCATTCTCCACTGGTTTTATGTTAATATTCCCCAAAAAGTTTCTAGATAAGTTATTCACTCCGTTCCCGTCCCTATCCAGACCATGATCATTCTCTTCAGCCTTCACATTTCTCATTTGTGCGGCCTGATCTCCACTTGAAGCCATATCCATCAGGGGTTTAGACCTTATCTGATTGGGATAACCACTACTCTCCTGTTGAAGATTAGCATCGCTAACTCCTTCATTCCCTTCTAGAGATGGATCCATCAAATTTGAAGATTGCTCCAGCCCTTTCGTGTTGACCAAGAAAGGGAGTTGCTGAGCCTGTTGCAGTGAAGATACTCTCCATGGATCCAAGATCCCACCACTAGAACTCCAATCCAATCCAGTGTTACTTGTATTGTAATCTCCAAGGCTTTGGAAAGCAGGCAACGCCGGCAAGTTTGAATTAAACCCTGGCATTTGGCCGTAGCTAAGAAACTTGCTAGGGTTTGAGTAGCTTGCGAGACAAGAAAGCGATGAAGTAGTATTATTGTTATCAGCCGAAACCACGACCGTAGATTTCGATCTACCACCGCTGTTGGGTTTGCTTCTCTTGTTCCTCCTATAGCCTCCTCCGACAGGAACATTCCTCAGTGCACCGCCACGTGTCCAGTAACGGCGACATGTCTTGCAGAAATGGCGAGGCTGAGTAAGGTTGTAGTTATTGAAGTAACAGAACTTAGTATTGGTGGATTCACACCTAGGGCACTTTAGAGCTGCTTCAGGCAATGGGATTTTCGCCATCCGAGCGCGTTCCACCATTGAATTCACCCTGGCTTGGCTCGAGCCAGCCTGAGAAGCTGGTGGTGATGAGAACTGTGGTAAGTTGAAACTAGGGTTTTGGTCAGATGTGACACGGTCTAGCTGTTGTGCGTTTCCTTGCTGCATATTAACATAATACTTAATTTTTAGGAAGGTAATGAAGCAGAAACGTTTTTTTTTTTGAAGAAACAATTGAAACATCGATCGAGGACTAAAGCATATATAGAGCAAATTATTCTACTTTGATAACATGTGCCCATTTATAACAGCTTTTCATCAGAGCTACAGAAACTCAAATTAAAGTAGTAGTAACTTTTATATTTTATTTTTGGTTTAATCCAGTGGTTGAAAAAGAAGAAGGTAAATATCAAGCAGAGATTAAAAAACATCCTTAGACCATAATTAACCCGAGATTTTTAGGGTAGGGTTCTTAGCGGAAGTTAAAAAAAATTAAGAACCGATTTTTAAAGTTCTTATTTAAGACTTAATCGATTCTTAAAATTCTTATTTAAGAACTGGTTCTTAGTTTTTTTTTAGTAAAAGATAAGAAACACTTTCTTAATTTCCGTTAAAAATCTCACCCTAAGAACCCTGGGTTAATCATGCTCTTATGATCGAGTTTTAACTGGAAAATAGCCAAATAAAGCATCATTTTATATTTCATGGTATATTCGAGAAAATAGGAAAACTAAGGAATATCTATAAGGATATACAGGCGTCCACAAAGAAGAAGAGGCAAACAAAACCTCATTGTTATTTAGATGATCGAACTTGGAGCAATATAGAACGGATCAAGAACATATAGTATACTATATTGATGGATTACCTGCTGCCAGTTGTGTGAATCGAACTGATTCACTGGAAGAGAAGAGAAAACCATCTCTGAATTTAGCTCTAAAAGCTTTCTTCTAAGGTAAGACTTTGTAGATATGGTGGAAAATCACATCACTTGAGAGAGTTGATCTAGAGAGAGGGTTAAGAGAAAGACAGAGAGAGAAGGGAGGAGCTGATTGAGAGATAAAAAGAAGAGATGAAGTTTCCTTATTTAATTTATTTTGCATTTTTTCTTTTTTTTTTGTTCCTTTTAATTTCCATCATTCTCTTACGGTCTTTGTTTCTTTTTGTTTTCATTAACACCTTCTAATTTATTGTTAAACTTTTTGGAATTAAGTGTCGATTTAAACATTTACATGTGCTTATCTTTCCAAGTGTATGTGCGTCATTGTTTCTTGGTTATATCAAATGTTATATGATCAGATATGAATTTTTTCACACATCACACAAAATTATAGTTTGGCACGCGGCTTAAGCAAGTAGAATCTTAATAAGTTAGATACATTTTAGTGTTTGAACATGATATTGTGATATTATTGTTTGGACATGATATTGTGATATTATTGTTCAACATGATATTGTGAAATTTACTTCAATTTTATGTGTGACAATAACTTCTTTTCCAACAACATATGTTGTTCGAATCCGGGTGGTGTGACACTTATACGATGTACTATCATACACCATTAAACTATTAATACTATATACTATTATCATACACCATTAAACTATTAATATCATATTACGTGCTTAAAACCTATTTTAAGATTTCTAGAATACTCTATTAATATTGTATTATTTATATCAAACCCCAAATTCGAACATATTAAATTGGTTATCCGATTGCTTGTATTTGTTGTAAAGACTATAATATCTAAATATATCTCTAAATGACTTGGTTTCATTCAAAAAAATTATTTAATTATGACATGAATTTGCAGTGATTTCGGAATGTGTCTATGAAGCTAAGAATATGGAGTCCCTATATATTCAATTTGATCAAATCACTTCATTGCCGCATTTGTTGAAGGAAAAAAAAAGGTATATGATATATGTGTATTCTGTATATTCCTTGTCAATCAATAAACAAAAGACAAGTGAAGTCTAAGTTGGTAGCCTGGTAGATAACACACTCCCCGTCCGATGCGAGTCCTATAAGTGGATGTATTATATATATTCTTAGGCAGAAAGAAAACTATAGTATTTCATCGATCATGAGAAAGGATATTTCTTAGATTCACATAATATAAAATAAATGTATATATTTTAGGGAGAAACGATAAGGACAGAGTTTTCTTAGCATGTAAGCTTTTTTGCATACGTTTACAGTGGTGCCCAAAAAGATATGTGAAGAGCGAGAGTGGCCATGCAGAGAGAGAAACCCTAGGTACCTCCTTTCCTTTTTATATTAAAAAGGTCAAGAACAACGAGGGAGGAGAATAATTATATTAGTTAAAAAAAATCAAAAAGATTTTGAATTGATAAAGAAATAAATAAAGGTGAACTGGTAGTGGGGTGGTCTTTGGTGGAGTTGTCATAATCGAGTGTATCTTTTGTTTTCCTCGAGTAGGACCCAAGTTTCATTCTTCATAGTATTATTATCGTTGCTTTTCTTAACATTATTGTCATTGTGGTTTTTGTCATATGAATATAAATATGTAGTACATCTGCATGGAGAGATTTATATATTCCCAAAATTTGGTCAAAGAATGATGGGTAAGAGTTCGGAAATCTTATTAATCTTCGCAATTTCCTCAAAATCTCTAGCACTTCTACAGAAGATGATTTGAAACATGTTTAGACTGTGTTACATTGTACTATTTTTCAAATTTAGCTATTAGTAAAAAATTAGAATATATTGATCAAAATAAATGTGATGTCTTAGAGTTGGTAAAAAAAGATGTTACCAGAGAATAGAGATGATATTTAGAAGATAAAATTATATAAAAAAAAACGTTTAAATGTCAGTTTTATTTTCATTGATACATAGTGTTCAACAAGACTCGTTTAAATAAATTATTTTATATAAGATAATCAAATAACTTTACATATTGCATTTATAATATTTATACTCAAATTATTTTGTAGTTATATTTTAACGTTTTTATAGTTCATACATGGTCGAATTTTAATTGCCTGATATACACACACACATGCACATTGCTAATGTATTTTATATTGTAACTAGAGTAAATCCATATCTTGTGGAAGCAAGTTTATACCCTGATTAAGAATCATATCAAATGGATGCAGGAGACGAAAATATAATTAAAATGTGCTGGTTTGGGTAATCTGGAATACAAAACCAAGGGAAGCATAATCCAACATATCAAATCATGATGATCCGAAAAGAATGTTTCTTTTTTTTTTTTCTTTCTCGAGACATGATGTGAGCCATGTACACCCTAATATAGCTTACCGATACGATTGATCAATATATATATATTTAGACTGGGAAAAAAGAAAGAAAAAAAGACTTCGCATTATGTACGTAAGATTAGAAAAGACGGACATGTTGTAGGAAGGTGTCCCAGTCCGCGATTTCTAAAAGAAAGATTTGTGGTCCAAATTTGATATCAGACCTTCTTTTTAATGGACCATGCTATGAGGACACATAACAGCAAACATTGCAACTATATATCATTCTTTTTTTTTTTTTTTTTTTGTAACACAACTATATATCATTCAGAATCAAGAAATATCTAGTGATAATATACATACTTTAACAATATAAGCTAAGAAGAAATAATTCATAATATTTCGTAAATTACGTATAAGTTAGGAGGGGGGGGGTGACTTTATTCAATCCGCACTACGTAAGGTTCTTAAACTTAAAGAACACAAATCTTAGTATCTTACTTAACAGCCGGTAAACCTTCATCTACATGGTTTCATATTGTCGTGCTCATGAGTTTTCGATCAATTAAATGAGTACTAATATAATCCTCAAGGCCAGTTGTATGCTATTAGATAGTAATCCCCAGTAAGATGGACACAAGGCTTTAATGAAGCACATAATAAGCTTTCCACTTATTCTTTGATCCTCTTCAACGACATGTTAGATTAGACTATACCGAAGCGCATTCAGAAAAATAATGAGAAAATGATCAGCCATTTGAACATCATCCAATGAACTATCTTTGTCTAAGATATTAATTTGTTCTTATCAACTAAGAAATGATCTAACCAAGACGATCAATAGAACCTCTCCTTGACTAAGTTAGTTGGATGAACTTGAAAACAGAGAAACCTACTCCTGAGGTTCTCCTTTGCTGAAAATATTTGGAAGGCTGTTATCAAAAGACTTGGTTACAGGTCGGTTCTATTTCACACTTGGATTGATCTTCAGAGCTCTTCTTGTCCTTCTACTCTTCAGAAGCTAGCTGTACAAGCAAACAATCTATAAAATTTGGTTTGAAAGGAACCGGCGGGTACACACCGCTTCTTCCCCAATGCCATCGACAGAATAGTCCGGAATGCAAGATTGGCTTGCCAACATCGCAAGAAATTCAAGAATCTAATGCACTTCTGGTTGAAATATGAGTAATATTGCTTACTTCACCACGTTTTAAGCCCTTCTCTGTTTCTATCTTTTTGGCTTGGAATGGCTTCTCTTTTTTTGTTTGTTATGACATTATTGACTTAACATATGTTTTATTTTTAAAACAATTAAAACATAGAACAAAATAATTTAAAAGACATTCTATTTGGTATTTTACCACTAATGATGCTCTAATGCTAATATGATTGGAAGTTTGTTGCAATATTTGTGGTTACGTGTATATGTATTAGTCTTTTCTGCTATTTCGTTTTTGCTAATAGTCTTTTTGAGTAATGTTAGATTTTCTGCTATTTCCATATCTTTTGAAATTTGCAGAATTTTTTTGATATATTCATCTTGTCTTCACTTATCAAATTTTTGTTTTAGCGTTTTGACAAAGAAAAAAAAAACACTAAAAGACATCAATTCTAAAATAAAGGAGTAAACAGAAATACTTTAAAGTTAAGGGGGTGAAAAGGAAAAAACATTCTCGAATTACAAAAACAAAAAAAGCCCTCTATATGTTGTCGTCTTCGTCGTCTGGCGTAGCTGTGGTTTCTTTTTTTTTGAGTGTGTGAGAGATCGGAAATCATGTACGATGTGATGTTGGAAGAGGCGAAGCTGTGGTTCGACAAACCTCGGGTCAATTCTCCTCCACCACTACCACCTTGTCCACCAGTAGACGAAGATTCCGACGACGAGGAGGTAGATCCGGTGGCATGGGAGAAGTATCAACGACAAGTATCCGAGTCTGGCGTAGTTCTCTCTAAAAAAACCTTCCTTTAATTGTCACTGAGGAACCCTCTTAGGTCATTATTAACGATGAGTTTGGTTTTGGATTTAGGGTTTCGATGTGGACTTGTTCTTTCAACCTTTTGGTGGGATAATTCCCGGTGGATGTAGTGATCACAGCTTACTCTTCGGGAAGGTCGGACTCCATTGTTACAACCTTGAAAAGGTACTAACAACGTTACTATTTAATTCCTCTCTTATCATGGATGTGTTTCTTTTGACAGCTCTTTCTTTTGTAGGGCACTAACTTGCAGTTCAAGGAAGTCACCAAAGTCAATTCACAAATCTGTTCAATTTTAACGTTTTACATCACACTGGAGGCCACTGATCCTTTCCACGACAACTCAGTTGTTACATTCCAGACCACTGTCACCGATACTGTGCTCAAGCATCAAGCACGTTTGAGAATCTTCACAACTACTTGCAGAATCAAGCCTCAAGTCCCTGGTAAACTAATTTAATTGAGCTTGTGTAATGGAGATTAATAAGATTAATGACTTTGAATTGTTGCAGGAACGGGAGAACTAGGTTCCATTTGGTACCCTGATAATGATGTAGATCCCTGTTACAAAGTTGACTTACCTAATTGGCTACAAGATGATGCACTTTCCGGAGATGATAAGCTTCAATTCTATGAGGTATAACTCTGATTTTTTTTACATTTTTTATTAAAACCAACAAACCATTTTTTTTACTGACACAGGTGAGAGATTGGGAGTTGAAGGAAAACCAGTGGCTTTATCTATACGCTGAGTTTGCATTGTTCTCCCATTGGGAAGATGACCTGGTATGGATAAACTTATTATTTAGTATTGATTGGGCCAAACAGCATACTTAATAAGTAGTTTTGTTTTTGCAGAGTGCTTATATGCCATTTGAGATGAGGAAAGTCTTGGTACAGACAAAGGAAGATATGAAGCTCAAGTCGGGCAATGCAGTCTTCTACCTGAGTTTCAAGGCCCGTGGTGGTCCAGAGTGCCGAGGTATAGTAAGGAGAACAACTGATGGGAGACCTGGACACATGTGCCTTGAAACTAGGTGTTGGATTGACAAGTAGAGTTACTGGTTCTATCTCTCTCTGGTTGTTCTGTATTTCATATGCATGATATTGGGAGCATTTTGTTAGCATAACCAGGATCTTAGAGGATCAGCCATTTGAACATCGACCAATCAACTATCTTTGTCATTAATTTTTTCGTACCAACAACTAAGAAATGCAAAATACAAAACTCTTTGATAATGTATTTGAGGTATCTAATTTATCTGCCATTTTGTTAACTTCTCTTCTTGCCCATTGAAACTTGATGTCTTCAAATTTGTTGCACCACCATCTGATTTATCGAGTCCAATTATATGCTCCAAAATGAAATTTCTTATTGTTTAATATATGGATCACTCCTTTGCAATCAGACTCCATAATAACCCGTTTATAACCCAAATTCCAGCAATGCTGAATCGTCATTAAAGAAGCTTGAAGTGTTTATTTACCTCTCTAATATATAAGTGTTTATTTATTTCTTTAAATAAAATAGTTTAATCCGTTTAACAATTATGAATTGTATTTATGATGCTTTTTGTAAAGTAGTTTTAGGAACTTTTTTAAAAAAAAATAGAGATGTTTTTTTGAAGAGAAAAACAAAAAGAAGAAATAATTCTATTTTTTCTCCTCAAAGCCATGATTAGCCAACTGCTAGAAAATAAGTGAATAAAATTAATGTGATAACTTCATACAAATAAAAATCTGTAAAAAACTGATTTGAGAAAAATTGACCGTGAAAACTGTTACGAACCATACACATTCAAGAGTTATATTATCAATCAGTTTTTTTTTTAAATAGGAATTGCTATATTTTCTTCTATTTATAGAAGAAAAAGTAATATTTATTTATTTTACTCTATTTTATAGATTATTATTATAGGGAAATGTTTGTTCAAAAAGGAGAAAACACATTGGAATATATTCCATCTCTATCATAAGATTATTTTATTTCTGAAAAATATCAAATTACATTAGAATTAGTCTAAGACTAAATTTTTGTTCTAAAAAAGAAGTCTAAGACTAAATTAGGGGGGGGGGAGGGGGTTTCTCCAGTAGAATTTGACCTGAATGTTTCGAATATTTTTTCATTTTATAAATGGTATTATCATAAATATTTTTAAAATATGATTTATATTTATTATTATATATTGTGACACTTTTTAATTTTATTGTTTAGGTGTCTCATTACTCTATTAATATATTGTGATTTATTTTATACATTTATTATTTTATTAATTATTCTTAATATTTTATTAATATATAATGATTATTTTTCGTCATCAACAAAACAAAAAGATTTTACTGACTAAAACGGGAATTCTGTATCCATATGTACAAAACGTGATGGTTGATGCGATGCTAAATAGTCCCTTTGAGTCACGAAGGGTGATATTTGTGAGCACTTCATGCTAGACGGTCTTTGAATCTGGGATATGTGTTTGATCTCGAAAAAGCTGAAACTTCATTGTAGACGTTGAATTTCTTCAATATAATCTGCGAATGTAGATCACTCTTTTGCAACTAAAACCATTTTCACTTACTCATAACAATTTGTTGCAAAAGTCGCACAAAACTGATGAAGTTTTGTTATACATTCCATCGCACAAATGAAAATTTCAAATTCCGATAATTTCTCCCCTAACATGCCTTCAAAACCCTCAAACGGTTTGTTTTATGCATTTTTCTTAATTATTATTACATTTTTGAGTTCTATACAATTAATTCAAAATTTAAAACAATCAAATAGAGAATCTCATATGATTTTTGAAATATATAGCTATAGATTTTTCTCTCTAACATATGTTACTAACTTTATTTCTGTATAAAAATATTACATAATTAACAAAATTTAATCTGTTTTAATGGTAAATAATAATTTATTTAAGAGAAAGCATTTTTAAGAAAAATATAAATCAATTTAACAATTTTATGTAGTTTTGTCATATTTTATTTACATAGTAATTTTTCCAACTTCTTATTTCATTTATTCAAATAGAGAGTACATAATCTTCTTAATTATATAAGATTTGTTATGATATGCGGTACATAATTATAAAATACAAAACTCTCTGATAATGTATTCGAGGTATAGCTAATTTATCTGCCAGTTTGTTAGCTTCTCTTCTTGCCCATTAAAACTTGAGTCTTCAAATTTGTTGCACCACCATCTGATTTATCGCGTCCAATTATATGCTGCAAAATGAAGTTTCTTATTGTTTAATATAATGATCACTCCTTTCCAATCAGACTCCATAATAACCTGTTTATAACCCAAATTCCAACAATGCTGAATCGCCATTAAAAAAATTTGAAGTGTTTATTTACCTCTCCAGTGTTTATTTATCTCTTTAATAAAATATTTTAAATCATTTTAACATTTATGGACTATTTTTTTGATAATGTTTTAAAAAAAAAATTCTAGAAAATTTATATAAAATAGAGATGTGTACCTATATTTTTAAGAGAAACAAAAAGAAGAAATAATTAATTTTGTCTCCTCAAAACCATGATTAGCCTCGACTGCTAAAAAAATGAATAAAATTACAGTGATAATTTCATACAAATAAAAGATACAAATAAAAGTCTGTAAAAAACTGATTGGAGAAAATTTGACCGTGAAAATTGTTACGAACCATAAAGCTTCAAGAGTTATATTAGCATCAGATTTTTTTTTGTAAAATAGAAATTGCTATAGTTTCTTCTATTTCTAGAAGAAAAAAGTAAGTATTCATTTATTTTACTCTATTTTATAGATTATTTATTATTGTAGAGAAATGTTTGTTCAAAAAGGAAAAAAAACA